>KL287624.1:0-38489 GCA_000699545.1 Podiceps cristatus | reverse complement strand
AGGGAAAGTGCCTGGCCATTTTACTCCAGTTTTGGCACCCTCTCCCCATCACAGTGCGGTGCGACCTGTGACCCTGACCATGACAGATACTAAACCCATCACTACATCCACTGAAGGTGAGGCATCTTCACCTACAGCAACCAGTAAGTATTTCTTTAGGAAACAAAAAATGTCCATCGAAGATTCGATATGATTTCAAATTGAGGCCAGAAAAAGGTGCCTTTTCCTACTATTTGACCAAGTGGGTGCTCATCATTTTACATGGAGAGCAAACGTGATCTGACTGCAAAGCTTTTCCTCCACAAATTTCAACCAATGCATCATGTTACATGAACCAAAGTTTGTGACATGACAACCAAAATGGAAGGGAAAAGCCTACATATTTGACCACTATTGAAGAATAAGAAAACATGGCTGTTCATCTAAGGTGGACATTGTTAAGACATTGAGAAGCACACCGAGACAGCAAGGTTTTACAATGACCCGCAGACAGAATTCCAAGCAGAGATTGGGTAATTTGCTCCTCAATGAGCTTTCCTACAGAAATCAAGCCTTGTTACAACGCATACTGGATCCGAGCTATGACAATTGCATGTTGAAATAGGTTGTGTCATTTTTATCAAAAACAACTGATGTGGCAAAAGAAAATTTTAATTCCTTGTCATTGCTGTAATGGATGGTAGATTCACTGTTCTTTTTTTTTTTTTTTTTTTTTTTAAAAAAAAACCAAACCCAAACCCACCAAACTCTAACATTTTAAGCTTTTTATTACTATATGGGACCATATCATTTATCCTATTATCTTCAATGGAATTGCAGTTTTGCAAACATCAGCAAAGGTGTTACTATGTATAGGGTAATTTCTTCTCTTCCAAATACTCACCTTAGGCTCAGTGATGCAGAATGTTGCTTTTTAACTACTTTCTGCGTTTCTGTTGTCTTCAAACTTTTATTTGGACTTGAGATGGCCAGTGTTTAACAGAGTGGTGAAGATTTTTAGGAAACACTTCCAAACAAACACTTTGGAGAAAAACTTACCAGTCTTTAAAAATATTTATCTCTTTAGGATCTGTTACATTAAAATGACTTGCTTTAGACCTGTTTAGTAATTTGCATTGTGAATCCAGTCCCTAACTTTGGTCTGTCGTTAACAGAGATTATAAACTGTATGTTTCTTAGGTGTCATGGTACTTCAAATCTTTTCACTAGAATGTGAAGCAGAGATGAGACTCAAATGCATAGGAGTAGCTAAAATGTAAAGGAGGAAAACTGGTTATGCCTTTATTATAAAAGCATAGTATTAACTTTTGGACAAACTATTGTTTAGGTATAAACAATAGTTATATGGGTAGGTTTATGGGAGTATTTTAGCTGTGCTTTTGACTATAGCAGAAGTTTCATTAAAAGGTGGTAGAATATATCTGTATCCTCCCTGGTGGTTTGTGGTACAGTTTTTGCACCTTTTAAGAACAGTTAGTTTTAGTAGCAAACAAGAAGCTGTTGCTCTAAAATTTTGGTCCAAAACAGAAAGCTGAGGAAACTCAGTTTGTGTATAGTTTCAAGTATTCATGGTTACATTCTGCTTCCTGTTTGACACGATCATGCATGGCCTAAAGATCTGTCTCAGCTGAGGTCAGGGTTTCTAATACAAATGGCAAAAAGAACAAAAATGGTATCAGAACCGCATTAGGATGTTTTGTGGTAATCTGACCATGTTATTCATCATTACAGGAAAGCAAACGTAATTTGTTCGTTGTCCTACTACTAAGGGAAATGTTTGGACTATCTTTTCAAATGAAGTTGGCACTCAGTTTCTTGTGCAATTCATTGGAACTTGGGCACCTGATTCCCCATGAACTTTAGAACAATTTGGCTTAGATATTTGAAATAAGGCCTCCTCATGCTTCCACAGCAGAGTGCAAGTAAATTCTTGCCTAAAGGTCCAATGTCTGTCACTACAGCACATACAAAATAATAATAAAAAACCTCTATGTACAAATTTTATTTGAATGTGCCAGTTCTGTGTAAGAGATGGTGTATAAAGGCTACATGTTCAGATTGTTATGGTTTTCAAAGCAGTGCACTAGTCTAGTGTTATGGTTTTCAGAACAGTACAGTAGTCTATCTGCTTGGTAAACCGTTTTGAAACTGGATTAGTAATTGTAAGAGCAATAAAGTGAAGGAACATAGCTTGTTGATGAAGAAAAGAACAAAAAATGAGGGATCATGTCCTGCTGATAAATAAATTATATATGAATACATATAGTCTGTATGACCAGTCATAATAGACCTGCCACACACAGTGCTAATGTTAACTTAATGAGAAAATCAAGACTAAATATGCATTAAGGAATAGTTTTATTTGTAATATCTGATTGATTGGTTCAAAATATATATATATCTATATATAAAAAACATATGCTTGGCCAACAAGTTTTCATTATTATTCAGTCTGATGAAAATAGAATGGCAAATGATTAGCACTGCTTTTCATTCTGAAGTGCAATGGCAGAATTGTTTTGAATGAGAAGGAACAGCAGGCTTTGATAATATTTGGGGAACCCTGCGGCCTTTACCATAATTTCCTTCTAATAACTGATTAATTTTTATAATAGTATTTCAGTAAAGCCTGCTTAATGTATGAAGACTTTTTTTTTTAAAAAAAAAATGATTTAATTTGCTGGTATTTGCAGTATGACTTTAGTACTAACAGGCCAATTCTGTAAGTATTCCCATCTAGCTTCTTGCTGGCATCCTTGTCTGTGTCTGTTCAATTTTAGTAGTTTCGCTTTGTTTGCCAGCCAGTTTCCCAGTTGTCATGCTGCAAGTTGCAGTGTGGACACCTCCACACTGGGAAGTGGAGTAAGACCACCTACCTCATTTCATAAATGCCACCAAAAACCATGAGAGGGTAGTGGATTTTAGGGTTTACTGACAGAGACCAGACAGGAATGTGACCTACAGATGAAGGATCCAGATCCTGTAACTAATCTCAGAGTCACCTAGTATTCCCTTTCTCCTCAGAAATTAATTTCTTTAATCTTCTGTAGCAGACAGCAAGAGACTTCCCTAAATTGTTCCTCAGGGAAAATGTGGTTTCCTGATGCATAGGGGCATTGAATATTTAATATTATATTGCACAGTAAAAATTATCTCCTTTCTCATGAACATACTAATCAGATTGCATCCTGTTTCCAAAGGTCCACAAAGATGCATTTCATGCCACATAAGTAAACTGAACTTTTGATTCCAATTTTTGTTGTTCTTTTACTATTTGTGATGGGCCTTCACAGCAGTAAAAGTAATCATTATCAGTAAGTGTGCATTAATATTGTCTCTCAACATGGCAATCTCAGTGATTTCACTGGTGCCTTAGGTTGGAGCAATGGAAATGAGAATCAGGCTCATGATTCCTTCAAATATATACCTTAATTAATTACTTTAAAAAAAAATCAGAAAAACTTGTATTTAACAAGAGATTATCATGATTTACAAGTGCAGCTTCCATTGAAGTTTATAGGAATTTACATATGTCTTTCCAAGTTTGGTCCAATTTTTCTTTTGCATTCTGTTAAAGTTTAAATAAAGGAAAAATAGACACATCCTATATATTGCAAAATCATAACTCTGGATCTCTGATATTTGTACTGTACCTGCACAGGGTAATAGTTATGATAGGTTGGTATTTTTATCAATCTGTTTTGTTCTTCCTTAATCAGCCTACACAGCCTCAGGCACATCCCAAGCCAATCGATATGTGGGACTAAGTCCAAGAGACCCATCCTTCCTACACCAGCAACAGGTGGGCAAGTTTCACATAGGTGTAATGATACAGAGAAGCTCTTGCGATATTATCTTCCTACGTGCTGCCACTGTTACCTTGGATTAGACTGGGATCCTAAGGGTTTCAGTATTTGTCATCTGAAGATGAAGTTTATTCAAAACAAAACTGAAGTCTTTAAGAAACATCAATTTAACATACGCTTTATTTCTTAGATTTGTGCCATTTTATGGAACTTCTAGTCATATTTCTTTCAATTATTTTATTTTTCAAGAACTGAGACATGTAATCTTTAATAGGATTTTAGGAAAGAGAATGAGGTGTATAACAAATAATCCTTTCAAAATCAGTTTAAAAAATAAGCAAAATTTCCAAAGCCAAAAGTCCAACTTACTATTTTCAAGCTATTTTTTCCCCCAAGACATTTAAGCCTACATTTCTTCATTTGAGTTCTAGAAGATGAATTATAAACCCAAATTCTCAATGCAACACATCATCATTTCTAGTGTAATAGATTTAAATTTGTCTGCTGATTTCAAATGTGATAAAACCATGTTTTTGTTCTAGTTTCTTACATCATTTATGTTTCAAGTAGCATTTTAAATTTCACATCTCATTAATGCTGTAAATTTAATGCAAATGAAGTGTTTACCCAAACTGTGAAAATATACAGCCGAGATTAATGATGGCTTACAAACAAATTAGCTGCAGTCAGTAGCAAGGCCACGCACATACAGAAATGCTACATTGCTAGTAACAGGAATAAATTCAGACCCTTTAGAACTTTAACATATTTTATGATGTGTGTTTGTGTTGCTCTTAGATCTTAACAGTAGAGGACTTTGAAATTAACAGCGTGTAAAATAAGGAAGAAAGCCAAATGTGGCAGTAAGAAAAGAGCTGTTAAATAGTCTTTGGCATTTGTTGTACTGTATTTTTTTCTCAGGCTTGGGTCCCTGTCAACAGTTGGTACACATGACTGTTTCATTTTTCAGTAAAACCTACCTATTCTGTACTTGTTAAGATACAGCTGAAGTGTGCTTCATCTGGAACTCCCTATCCCTACCCACTCCCAGGGCAAGGTGGCAGTATGTCCGTTTTACAGGTCACAACATACAGAGTTCAGAGAAAATCATAGATGATCATTTATTCAAGATAGTTGATGCTTTGCCAACTTTTTTTTTTTTTTTTTTTTTTAACCAGGGAGACCTAACTGGAAACATCTGTACACTTTTATAAAAATACCAAATGACAATTAGTGGTTTTGCCAACCATTCATTTTTCAGTAAATTTTTTGGTGTGTTGCTTTTTTTTTTTTAACCTCTCAAACACTGTTGTATTATGAAATGTGTTATGATTACTATAATATGGTTCTTTTTTAAAAGATATACAGTATTTGTTTATTGTATTTTAACACACACAACATCTCTCTTTTTAAACACAGTGCATGCAATTTCTTCTTGTGGGAAGTTTATCCTTTGAAAAGTCTCTGACATCCACTTAATTTGGGGATTTGCAATAATTTTTTTTTCACTACATGTTTTTAGATACATTTTTTTTTCTGCAAATTTGCTACTGCTTAAACCCACTCCACCTTGTTCCAAGTTCATGGAAAGAGCTACAAACTTCTTGTCACATGCTAGAAGGTAGTGGCAGCACACTTAATATTCTCTTGGCTGAGTTTATGACATCTAAATCATATACTGCTTGTTTCATGCATCTTCTATATATTTTTGGCTTTGTGTACATGAAAATAAATTTGGAGATTTCAGCAGTGTCATAGGAACATGAAAGAGAGAGGGATCTCAAGGGTCATCACAGTCTTTGGTGTTTACATGCACTGTGTCTTATACTCCCTTTCATGGTAAAACATGTGGCCAGATGGCTTAAGGGGAAGGGGAAAATAAATTAGGTCTCACGTACACTTCATAAACACAAAAATTCTTCAATGCCACTGGGTAAAACCCATGTTCTCCCAAAACTATGCTTCATAGTCTCATTTTATTAATTCAAGAGCATCAATTGGTGACCAGTGAGCCACATAGTAAATTTAAAAAACGTGTCATGGTTTCATCTTTGCTGTGAACTCTCTATTCTTTTCTAACTTATGCAAAGGATTTATGTGTATGCTTGCCTGAGTGTGGTTGGGGGGAGAGGCATGGAGGGGAGGCAGGGTGTGCGTGGATGCTTACACATATAAATATGTACAAAATTAGGAAATAGTATGTACTGCTGAAAGCATTTGAAAGAACAGAATACTTTTAACAATAAAGCTTTTTCAGCTGGGTAAATATGAATATATAGGTGCATATATATAAGTTGCTAATGAACTAGGTACCTTTACTCACTTAAATCCTAAAGGCATCATGACATTGCCATATATGTTTATTACTCAGAAAGTGAGGTAGAGCACTGAAATTGTCTAAACAACTTTAATAGAGCAAAGGTTATCCTTCAGTAAGGCAGAAATAAGATTGATTTACTATGTCCTTTCATTACTTTACAACAATTTAAAAGAGACCACTCTTCTTGTGGCAGATTTTAAATGCATTTGGTTTAAAGCAGCCCATGATGAATGAAAAGAAAAATCAAGGGGTACATGAAATAAAGGCAATCAATCATTTTGTATTAGTGGAGAGAAATTCTAAATTAGAAAGCCAATGGGTTTAGTTCCAGAGGAGTCTTTTAAACCCTTTCACCATGCCCTATAATGTACATTGACCCCTCAAGAATAAATATTGTCACCGGTACATTTTTTACTTCATTGGAGGAGTCTTTATGAAGATTTATTCTCTCTGGTTATGAGAAATATTGGCATGTATTGCTGAGTACTTTTCATTGTTGTTAAAAAGAACCACTATGTAGCCTGTTTAAATTACAGTAAGCACAGTAAATTAAAAAGTTACACATGTATTTTGCAACACGCACTTACATGGAGTCTTTTGAGAGAGTTATAGTTTGGAAGAACTTCCAGTAAACAATTAGTAGCACAACCTGCCTGCAATATGCATATTTAGGTGGGAAGCACTGAATACAACTTTGAGAGACAGTGCATAATAGCACCAATGAGAGCAGTTTGTTCGCTTTTACTGATCTGGGTACTGTGAAAAATACGCTGTTACATGCATTACGTAGCATACTGTTGATAGTTCTATTGAGGAATTGCAACTACGCAGTCCACTTTCTACTGCAGTTGCTGGTGAGTCTTCCTTACCTTCCTTGAAATGCCAGGTATTTCTATACTGTGACATGAATAGTTACAAAACATCTCTCTTGCTTCAGTGGCATCTAGGAAGTCACCTGTATCTTTTCATTTTGTTGTCAAAAACTCATGTCAGCCCCTTCCAACTATTACAAATTGTTAGTGACCACTTGGTTTGCTTTTCTTGATTCAGCACCAGCTTCCAAGAGTTGTTAAGTACTGATAATATAACTGCAGGAAGGACACCAAAGGATGGAGCAAGGGAAGTGATAAGCGATACTACCTGAGTGAGAGAGTTTTTCTTAATTTTACTATTGGTGATTGGTGGGCTTATGTTATGAAGTCAAACCTAGTACTCAGTGCTCATCATCTGTGCTGATTAATACCTTAAATGAATTGCACATAAAAGAAAGGTTAGATAATCTTCACAATTATATGGGAGCACCTTTTTCCCTCCTTCTTTCTTTGATTTACATCTACTGAAGATTTCTAAGGTATTAAAGGTTTCTAAGCCTAGACTAGAGGAAAAAGCAACAAATTGAGGAAACTCAGTCAAATTCAATTTTCTACAAGTGGACAGTCACTTGCCAGATTCTAGTTGTGTCTCCATTCTTTTGGCTAGGTAAAATTAGTGGAGAGATAATTAGTTCAGTAACAAAGTCTTAATGATCAGAATTCTCTTGGTTATGTGATGCCGTTTCTGTAGCCTCCTGGTGTTACTGTTCTCAACTTCATAAATTTATTATCTCGGCCCAAGAAAGATACTGTTGAAGTGAGTCCAGAGGAGGCCACAAAAATGATCCGAGGGCTGGAGCGCCTCTGCTGTGAGGACAGGCTGAGAGAGTTGGGCTTGTTCAGCCTGGAGCATAAAAGGCTCCAGGGACACCTGATTGCGGCCCTTCAATACTTAAAGGGAGCCTATAAGAAAGATGAGGAAAAGCTTTTTAACAGGGCCTGCTGTGATAGGACAAGGAGTGATGTTTTTAAACTAGAAGAGAGGAGATATAGAGTAGACATAAGGAAGAGAGTCTGGAGAAAAGGAGGCTGAGGGGAGACCTTATCTCTCTCTACAACTACTTGAAAGGAGGTTGTACAGAGGTGGATATCAATTCTTCTCCCAAGTAACAGGCAATAATGGGACAAGAGGAAATGGCCTTAAGTTACACCAAGGGAGGTTTAGATTGAATATTAAGAAACATTTCTTTACTGAAAGGGTTGTCAGGCACTGGAACAGGCTGCCCAGGGAGGTGGTTGAGTCCCCATCCCTGGAGGTATTTAAAAGACGGGTAGATGAGGCGCTTAGGGACATGGTTTAGTAGTGGTTAGGCATGGTTGGACTCGATGATCTTAAAGGTCCTTTCCAACCAATGGATTCTATGATTCTACGGTTCTAAGAAATTTTGTATAATGAAGGTGGTGAAGCACTGGATCAGGTTGTCCAGAGACGTGGTAGAAGCCCCATCCTTGGAAACATTCCAGGTCAGGCTGGACGGGGCTCTGAGCACCCTGCACTACTTGCAGATGTCCCTGCTCATTGCAGGGGGGCTGGACTAGATGGGCTTTAAAGGTCCCTTCCAACCCAAGGTGTTCTATGGTTCTATGATTTTATGATTATGTTCTTGGTATGACAGACACTTAGAGACAGATTGATGTTTGTAGCTATAAAGCTAGAATGTTGCCAGAAATACTAGTCATGTACTTTACCTGTGTCAACAATATAAAAAGATAGATGGATGACATATTGCAAATACAGAATAATGGTTTCACAAATGATAAGATTTCTGCTGGAATGAATGAAATAACTGTCAGGTTTTCTTTCTTGGCCATTTATTTATTTTTAATGTTCCTTAGAGCCTTGTACAGGTGATTCTATTTGTAGAATCTATATATAAATAAATGGAATAGCTACTGAGGTCTGTGAAGACAATGACCTCTAGAAGTTTCCTGTCTGTTGCAGTAAACTGTGCTAACTAATGCTGGCTCAATTAGTGAGGAGCTAGTGAACTCTTCCAGTGGTTGCACTGATTAATAGAATAGCCCACTTTTCAATAGAGCTTGCACTTTCTGGGTGTGGTGTATGGTATGCATGATTTTCACACAGCCATGTATGTAGTAATAAGAAACACTTCAGGTCTCTCAAATGCAAAATTGGATCACTGTAGATAGTTTTTCATGCCTCTTCAGTAGGAAGTTGTTCATTACCAGATGAATCCTTTAGTTACTGAATCACACAGTTCAAAATGAAGTTCTCTTCATACTGTTTATCATGGAAATTGTAAATGTAAATGTCTTCTGAACACAGAGTGTCTGTTTGCAAAACGTTTTGGGTGCATTTTGCTTTTGCTTTCAGCAGAAGGCTGAAAGATGAACAGAAGTGGTCTCTTAAGCAGAACTCCCCAGTAAAGCCAGGAAACAGGTTATCAACACTTAGGCTGTTCTTATTGTGTCCCTTATCATAATTGACAGTTTGACGTAAAACTGTGTCACATGACCACCAGGGAGGTATGTAAATGGATAAGAGGTCACCTTTCACATATGCTTGCTGGAAAGGAAACACATTTAAAGGAAGTTTCAGTCAAAACAATGACAATATGCAAATATTAAGTTTTATGAGCTTTTCTCAACTAACAGAAGCTATAGCACAGTCTCCTATCACACTTTCCAAAATACGTACCTACTTTCACTAGCAATCACAGAAGCTTGAAATCAATGTTAGTCTTAAACAGCCACTCTTTAAATAGGAGAATACAAAACATCCTTAAATATTAACTCGTAGAAATTATTCAGACTATGTTTAATGATAGAGCTGTTGACTATGGATTTTTACTGTACGTAGGATGTGCATACTTAAAACCCCGCAAGATGGATGGTTGTGCTTGCAAGGTGCACAGTTTAAACTGAAAAGGCAGCTATAGTGTATTCTAGCTCTTGAGTAGAGCTTCACATCAGTACATCTCACAGCACTGGGAAGTGCTGCAGCTCCGTATGTCGGGAAATCGCTGGGCTGCCTGTGAGTTTTCCCCATCCACTGCAAGGCTGGGTATCCTTTTCCACGTCAGAATGCAGACATGTTCTTTTCCTGTGCAGTTAGGTGAGAGATAAGTGAAAAACCCATCATGGATGGAAGGTGTTACTGAAGTGGGGTTCATGTGGCTTGCCTTGCCGAATATGGCAAAACTGTGGGACTGAAGAGCAGGCCTGTCCAACAGGCTTCTACGAGAGACTTCATCATGTCACATGCCAGATCAGGTCATTTATGTTGCATTTATAGCATATTTTTGAGATAGTTATTAATGTTTATCAGCATTTGTTAAATGTTTCATGGGGACGATTTCTTAAGCCCCTCCACTGACAAATTTAAGTTTTCTTAAGTAGCCTTCAGTTTCCTGCCTCTCCCATTCACAGGTCCTGCAAAGAAACTCTTTTAGGTGGCTTACTGTGGGTGAGAGTTAATGTGCCTGTCTCCAGCTAACACTGTGGCATGAGTTTAGAGGTCATTTAAGTTACTCTGAGGACCATAACTAGCCAAAAAGCTTTCAGCATGACTCCAGACAACATATAGCATCCGAAATACTGTACTAAAGAGCCCTACATCCTTCCAATGCTTGGTACTCACATCAGGTCTGTGGCCCCAGGCTTTTCCTACTGAGCTGCCTGGACATCCTCTAAGGGCAACATTCCGGCTGCTGCTGCTGTGAACAGACATCTTCTTCCATCAAATGGAGCCAGGGCTTGTAGAGCTCTTTTGAGCTTCTCCAGCCTTTTTACCCAGGAAGCACTCAACACATGAGGGATGCAGAGGCAGACTTTCAAAGTGGTATTTCTACATACTTTCAAAAGTATATTTCTAAATCTGAGACATCCTGATCTCTAAGCAGGAGTGATTTGGGAGAGGAAATTTTATGTGAAGGAGAAAAAAACCCTAACATTTTCCTGGCAGGTTAGTTTTTAAAGACAAGATGGCAGCTCTGTGAGCCTGCTGAGGACTGTGGAGCAGTAGCGTTTAACATTGGGAAGGCTGTTTTTCAGCACAGCTGATGCAGTCCTAGGCTTATCACAGAATCCGTTGTCATACAGACCTGCAGTTCTTCAAGGTGTTGTCAGTAGCACAAGTATGGCACAATCGATGCAGTGAACAGCACTACAGTTTACACTAAGTCTGTTGTAGCATGCATCTTCATATACATGTGTCTATAGCATATATATAAAATGCACGCATTCTATTATTACTATTACAGTATTTAGATGTATATGTATTGAGGTAGGTATGACTGTATATAATATGAAGTATGTCATTACTAACATTTATGAAATAGGTTTTGGAGCTTTCTTAAAGATAAGTTTAACACATTAACTGTACACGTGGAAAGTTTGCATACAGACCACGTGAAGAATATAATGATCTAGTGCAGAAGCTGATTTACTATAATGTAATGTATCATCAGTCCCTTACTGTTTTCCCCAAATGGCAAATGCAATCAGGTTCTATAGCAAGCTAAGTGCTTGCCAGACTTTTGAGCTAGATCTACGCACATAAAATCATTTGGTAACACTAAGTTTGTGATTTTAGTATTTTTTATGGTTCTAATCAGCCAAAGGGCTTTTATTCATAAATTTTATCATTTGTGAAAGAAGAAAAGAGGGCAGGTTTAACCTTTCAGTCTTGTATTTCAGATGGAACTTAGTTTTTATAGCTGAATTATAAAGCTTTAAAATATGCATCTGTAATGAAGATGATGACATTCTTAAGGATTATAGCGGAAATACATTCACTGTACATTGAGGGAGCTGACATATTCTAGTGTGGCTTCAATATGAAAATCAGGTTTACAATACTGTTCTGTGTAGTGACTAAACCAAATATTTACTTAACCCTTTCTCTAAATGTATTTAATGTAATATACTCAGTTACCTCTAGCAAACTTTTTGACTGCATGTTTCCCTTTCTGGTTAATTTCATGTGGTTTAGTCATGCTTTTAATGGCCTTTAGAAGGTCCCTTGGAGTTCTTTAGATAACAAACAAGAAACAATCAGTATGAAAACATCAGAGACTAACATTTCCATTTCTCAGACCTTAACAGCAGGAAGCTTATGAGTCTAACAAACAGCCAGACAGGGTCAGGT
This sequence comes from Podiceps cristatus, assembly GCA_000699545.1. Taxonomy (NCBI): domain Eukaryota; kingdom Metazoa; phylum Chordata; class Aves; order Podicipediformes; family Podicipedidae; genus Podiceps; species Podiceps cristatus. The sequence goes on along the minus strand of KL287624.1, from coordinate 26,381 downwards.
TTGCAATATTGTCTTGTCCTCAGCATTTGTATTTTTCAGGAAAAGACTGCAATTAATTGTGCTCTTGTGAAGATAGTTTATTGCAGTTTTCTTGCTGCAGGCTGCTAAAGACAGTGAATATGGATAGAGAAAACTAAAATGCATTGAATGCAGTTAAACTCAGCAACAACATTATCTTCATTTCTGAGTGCTGTATCATATGTAATGGTACAGCAATTTATATACAGCATGACTATACAGAGGTTAAAACGTATGTTTTCTTTGCAAGCCAGTTAAGTTCACTTTCTTAAATGTAAAAATAAGCAGTACATCTTTTCAATAAATCTGCTAACACTATAGGGCAGCTGTTAAATAAACAGAGCTATAGAGGGTTGCTTGAACAATATTTGAAGGCAGAACTGATGATTTGAGGATCTGGGAAGAGTTTGTTTCAGCTAGCATTTAGTACATTCCTCATTATATTAAAATGCAATAAAGTATTTTAAATGCTATTATTCTGAGTCTAAGGCAAGATTAGATTATTTTATCACCTCTTACTAAGTAATACCACTTTCAATAACACTAGATTAATAAACTTCAATTACAAAATACCTTTACCCTTCTTAAATAGCAAGATAAGGACATACAGTTCGTTTAATTTGGGCAAATTTTCTATAAATTGCATGTCTTCTGTTTCACAAAATGCATGCTACAAGATATTGATTATATTTGACCTTTACTTAATACACATTATATAGAGCATTGCTTAGAGAAAACAACATTTTTATTTCCTTTCTTAAAGTATCTCGCTATTGATTATTAACATTTCCTTTTATTCCAGCTCAGTTTGTAATCTAATAATGGCTGATTGTTATGTGCTAAACAATAGTTACTCTTTTATGCTTTATTAGTAGAGGAGCGTATTAAAGTGGAATTATCTTAAGCAAATCTATAGGCATTTATTTCTCAGAATAAGTTATTTTTCTTTGTTTGTTTGTTTTATTTTTTAAAATTACTTCTTGGGAAAGTAAGGCTTTTGCCATGTACAGTACTAGTTTGCATGTGTTCATTTAAATACTAAAAACTGTAGTACTGCTCGATCCATATCTGACTGCTAGGTTTCAATTGACAGCTGAGAATTTGTGACTGGACCATGAATCAAAACGGCAGGCATTTATACCCCAGTGCCAGTGAGGATACATTGGGAATTACTTGGCAAAGGTAACATTTTAATTATTTCCACTCCTACACCACCTCTAAAAAAGTTGCATTGAGCTACAGTATCTGTTTTAGTGGGCCTCCAGAAGAATATGTGACAGCATTTGGTCAAAACACGTGTGTAACATTTCTCCCACACACATTCAGGTTGTCTTTAGTGTAAGCTGAATTTAGAAACTACCTTAATTAAGCACCTGGAATGACAATGCTGTGCTGTCAAATGCAAAGGGTTTGTAAATTTAAGAAAATACCGGTCATAGGCTTTAAAGATGAAAATGTTGTTTGCAGAATTAAAGGTCATATTTGGGGGGACTTGGTGGTTAACACAAAGAAAATGGTGCTGTTGGAGGTATAGATGAGTATGATAATAAATGTTTGAGGTGGTGGTGGTTTTGGACAATGAATAACCATATTATTCATAGAGACTTTGACTAATCGGCTGGTGTAGGTTTAGGTCACTAACATGTACATGAAGGTAAGAATAAACCATCTTATTTCTCAATTAAATAACAGAATAATTAGGAATGTTTTTACACAAAAGAGTTTTCTCTTGTATGAAAAAAACCCAAACACAATAAAAGCCATTAACTTTTGGTACCTTAATAAACCACTCATTTTCTTTTCCATCTCTTGGTATATAATGAATTATGGTAACAGTAGAGGTGTGTGTGTCTAAATAGGTGTGTAAATAAATTAGCATAAATGTGATCCATCAGTTTTTCACGTCTTTCATGTGCAGAATTATCTGCAACACTCAACATTTAATAGGGGTTGTACATGAAAGCCTGCAGGTTAGGAGCCTGTCAGATGAAGTATTACCTACTCACTCTCAAAATAATTTTAAATACTTCTTGGACATTTGTGTGCAGGTGAGAGTATACGTACTTTTGAATAGCTTGTGTAAGTACGTGCGTGTGTATATGTATTATGTACAAAATGCCTTTTGATGTTCTGTATTGTATGATGGATTGCTAGAAGGTTTGGGGGTTTTGAGTATCACCTGGGAAGGGTAATTATGGAATTTGAAAATTGGTGCAGTGTAAAAATCTGGAGTTTAAATACCTTAAATATTTTTGCTTTACTTTTCCTTTTTGCAATTCTTCTGAAATAATATTTAAAAGCTGGAAGAATTGTGGTGGAAAAGCAAGGTGTTGTCATTTCTTCCCTTATAGATTAAATGGCACAATGGAAAATTAGCTAATGGATTCACCTCATCTCCTCAAGGGCTGTGATTCACATTATAAATCCCCATCATGCAGTAATTGCCACAGTTTTCAATGTACTGCCAAGAGTGAATCCAAACTGAGCTAGTATAGCACAGAGGGGGTGATTTATTCTCCCACTACAAAGGGTGTTGCTTTTTCAGGGCATTGGCAGGCGTTAGGAAATTATATCACAACTGCCTATCTAGGAATATCCTTGAATGGTTTTAATCAGTCATCACTTGAGCTCCCTTTAAAGCAATGCCAGTTTATCCCTGCTGACTGTCACAGTGTTGGCTGAATTCTGTTTTTTGGTACCTGTCACACAAGACCCTTGGGCATAAATTATGAAAAGAAAGGAAAGTGGGGAAAGAGATTTCTAGGCAATGACCAGGGAAACTTTGGTGACGAGTACAAGCTCACTCCATGATCCACTCACCTTTATAGAAAAAACTGCTTTGCAGGTTCCTCCCAGAGTGCTGCCTGCCACTTTGACCCTACCAACACACAAAAGTGGTGCCAGGTGACCTTGGTCACAAATTCTGCCATGAGCATCTCTTTACAGGCCTAGGCTATGCTTCCTTGGCCTAGGCTATGCTTTCTTGGCCTCGAATTACGCAGAGCCTTGGAGGACAAAGAAGCAAACTGTTAGTTCTCCCTAAGTAGATGGCTTTTAGGATTTGGTCTTTGGAATACAACATTCTTCAAATCCTGTGTAGGTGTGGATCTAGGAAGAGAAATGATACTTGTGCAAGCTAAGGAGCAGCGAACCCTTCTAACACTAAAACTAACACTAAAAAAAAGAACGTATTGCAAAAGGAATTATTGCTCATTGGCAAAAAAATATATTCTAGTCCAGATAGTCACATTTTCCCCCACAAAATTGTTTGGTAAATGTTTGGTTGTGTGATTTCCTCAAATCTGCAGTGCTCATTTTGATGGTACTCAATCTGACCTTTTACAGCAGGCTTTTGTGGTTATGTACACTGACTTTTCAGAAATATGATTGACCTCAAGAGGGTAAAAAAGTTGGCAGTACCTCAGTGTTAGCTGTCTCCACTGAAATCAGGCAGCAGAGGTGGCCAAGCTGAAAGCTTTGACATATTGTTGTTGAACCACACCTTGGAAACTTGGGGAGAGTGAATGATGATGAAACCTCTCTTATTTCTGTGTTCTTTGTTTTATTAGTAGCTGCCTGTCATACCTGATGGGAGATATGATGCAGAGATTTTAAAATACGATACATAGATTTTAATATATATTTTCTGGGTTCTTCTTTCCTTATAAAATTATGTATCTGTTAGCATTTAAAGTCCTAAATATAATACAGTAGTAGTCCATATGCAAAAGACTTAAATTTGCCCCAAAAAAGAGAATATGAATAATACAAGATAAAAAAATAACCAAACCCACAAGACTTTAAGTGATTGATGTATCACCTTCTTCAAAACCAGAAGACTTCCAAGCAAGAGTGATAATAAAAACTAGATTAATACTTAGCTTAGCTGAATTAAACATTCTAGTATCTTTAAAGGAGATACTTATATCAAACATCCTGTGAGCATCTTAAAAAATAGTTGAAAAAACCAGTAATTTGGTAAGGTATTTGAAAGATTATTTTACTCCTGATACCCTAACCATCTACTTTTGTTGTTGTTGTTGAATACTTACAGCATTTCTGGTATATATTTTATTGTGTCTGCTGAACTTTGAAGAACTTTTAAGCGGATCAGTAGAATTAAGTTCTCAATTATGTTTAAGATCATTTAGGTTGTTTTTTTGCTGTACATGCAAAGAAAATACTCAGAATCCATTGGAACAACCCTACCCTTCTTTTTTCATAACCACAGTTCTGTGATGCTATTTTCCTTGAGACAAAAGGTGAGGGGAAGCTATGAAAATCTGTAAGGCTCAATTAGGAAAATACAGTCTCAGTTGCTACGTGAAAGAGCATATGCAACAAGTAAACTTAAGACATGAATGAGAGTGAGAAGAGTGTGTGTGTGTGTGTAAGTCTGATAACATGAGCTTCCACCCGAATCTCAGCTGCTCATTATGCCATTGGTATTAATTCTAGTGGGACCACTCATAAAAGCTGGTGTGATGGGTGTTTTTTAGAGGATGTTGAGTATTTGCATGTCTTTCACAGACTGTAAGCAAATCTTCATTGCCAAAGTGTACATTTTAACTCAGCTATTGCCGCATATTTTTATTCCTAACTATTGTTATTTATATTCATTTTTTAAACAATCTTTCTGTGTTAGTTTTACAGGCAAAATGTTACTTTAACATTGCGTTTATGCTACTATGCACTAGGTTAGCATTGTCTGTTTTCGGTCCGTTATCTTGACGCGTAAGCATAGCACAACAGCCAGTTTGTTCCTGGAGATGCTGAGGGGACCTCTGTTCTCAGAGTGCTGAATTTCCTTCTCAGCTCTAGCTGTAGGGGTCTTTAGCTTTCTAAGCACCATTTTTTTTTTTTCTCCAGCACCACTCTGGGTTTATGATAATAGTGCTGATCAGGCAATCAAATGGGATGATCTCTGATTTGTGGGGAGGGGAACTGAGAATGGGTCCAGATTGCTTTTGTAGCACAGTACCTTGTGTGTGCTTGGTGTCACGGAAACACAAAGCTCAAGTAACGCAGTCAGTAGCATTGCTGTGGCAACCACATTTTGGCAAATGCAGACACCTGTCAGAAAAATAGTTCATACCCTCCCCACCCTCTTCCCCCCAGTCCCCTCGGGCAATGTTTTGGAATAGAAGTATCAATTCATTACAATTTAAGAACAAAAACGCTGAAGTATCCTGATTGTAAAAGTATTCATAGAAAGAAAACCTAATGATTTCTGGTCTTTATCAATTTAAATTGCTAACTCTAATAGTTTTGCCCAACTCAGTAATGCAGAAAGATGTGCAGAACATTATGTTTCCTCTCCATCTAGGCAAACATCTTCAGAACACTTCCTAAGAAATTAATTGTATTCAAGCCAGACTTGCATGCTGCCATCCCACAGGAAATGGGTCAGCAATCCATTAAGATGCCATTAGATAATCTAATTTGGAACTTAATCTCTAAATTAACCATGCTCCATACTTGAAGCATACTTGAGAGAAAGAAAAAAAGTTTATGTTTGAATCGATAGGGGAGCCGAAGCGTGAAGAAGGCTGTTTGTTTTTTCTCTAGCTGTGGTCACGTCTCAAGCCGTCTGGTAACCAGGAGAAACCAGACATGATGTAATTCCAGATTGAACTTGAACTTCAGGGACTTAGAGTGGGGGAACAATGGACCATAGGAATCAATAATGTCCATTTTCCACATGATTATGTTTGAAGCTTTAAGTTAACCTTTATGGGAGAAGCAGCAAGAACTGCAGTGTGACCAAAATGAATGAGATGATGATCCAGAAGCAAGATGTTAAAGTAAAGAAAACAACTTCAGTAATATTTTCTGAGCAGCGCTGCAGATTCCAGCAGGATTAGAAAAGTTCCCGCTCTGCAGTGAACTGGTTGCCTGTTCTGAGCACTCTTTGTTCACTTAGGTAGGACAAACTTAATCTTACGTTTCCTGTCAGATGATTTTTGGCAGCACTGCTAGGGAAGGAGGAGCATATTATAGAGAATTCCCAAGCGTAAGCTGTATCTTTAACCCCTTGGTTACTCCAGTTTTCTACTTCTTGAGCATCTGATCTCCAGTCCTTTCTCCTGAAGCAGTAAAACTGCACTGTTGGTTTGTGGAGGGTTTTTTTGGTGCATTTAGGACTATCTTCATTATTATTTAGTCATGCTAATTTGATAAATAAAGTTTTAGTTATATTTTTTAAAAGCACTAAAGTAAAAAATCTAACAGATTAAAATTGGAAATGGTAATACTTAGGGAAAAAAGGAGTGTAGGTGTGGAAAGCGGAGAGTTAGTTTTTCATAGGCAACCCAATGGTCTCTGATAACCCAAGCCCACATTCTCTTGTGGCTTGGCTCTATGAGAGGCAGCCCTCCACTTGGCCAGAGCCCCCTCTGCGCGTGTGCGTGTTTGCAAACCTCCTTTAGCCCCGTCCCTGCACCAAACACTCATGCATGCCTGGTCTGGAGCACAGCACAAACATGCACCATTTCTCTGGGTCCTTCCTTTCCTGTGGATTTTCCAGGTTAGTGATGGGCTCTTTGGCCTCTTCCTGATATTTCTCCTTTTTTTCTTACACTAGAACAAAAAGGGGTCTGCATGGAATAGAATAGGTATCCTTACAGCAGAATTCCCTTTTCCCTCATCTGGGCTTAAATCAGGAGGTCTTTACCTGCTCCATCTGCTAGATGGGTGGTATGTGCTTGCTAAACTATAAAAGTCGTCCTAAATTAAGCTGAGATGCACTTAATATATCTCTTGAAAGAAATGCTCACCTTGGAGGTGAAATTTGGCAGCTGTTTGCCTACAGATACCAGTTTAGAATGGTAACAGAAGTACCCTATTAAGTAGATGCTGGAGGGGTGGTTATTCTTCTGGCAGAAATGCGCAAGTGGGAATTTAGCCAGGACACAGAGGTTAGCATAATTGCATTTCCAAAGTTCATACTATCTTAACAATTTGAAATGGTAAGGTTCCCTGTACTTGCGTGGGCAAGCACTTGCTTTGGCAGAGACAGACAAACCTTGCTTGGTGACTCGCTGGTGCCACTTCTCTCGAGATCGAAGGTATTTCTACCTTTGCTGTCAAACACTGACCTGGCAGGATCTGATCTACCTTGTCTAAACTGGTGTGTTCATGCACAGGGTAGTAAAGCTGCAAGAAGGAAATACTAGTTTATGTGTACTTTCCGAATGGTGAAATTTTCTTGCAAACTTCTGAAGCTGTAATAGAAAGAAGGTAGTAACTGGTGGAAAATACGAATCTTAAAATCCTTCAGATTTACTTGGGTCTGATTGGATTTATTTTTTATTGCATTTAGTTAATTGTTTAACATTATTATACTCTTTATGTTATTATAACCTCTGAAGGGGACTGTATATACATATAATGTTAGTACTGCTTGTGGTCCATTCCAGTAATATTTTAATCAGAGGTTCTTGAAACAGCAATTATTATCTTTAAGAGGAAATCACGACAGAAATCTTGATTGAATTAACGTATGAAAACTGTAATGGAAACTGTAATGGAGAATGTTAACCCTGTAGGATGCTTGCAGAATTTTCCTTTGCTACTTTATTGCATTTGAATAGATAAATATGTTATACTTGCCGTGGATACAGAGGGAACTGATGACTGTTTAATGTACTTGATGATAGTCTAGTTGTGGTGAGAGCAAACCATTTCTGGTAGCGAGATTCCTTAGAGGTGTAATGCTTCAGGAAGACGGTCGTGGAAACCATATTCCCTCACACAAATGCTACTAGTCTGAATCTCACAACAATATCTGATGGTGCTTTTCATGTAATTGTCTTCAAAACTTAGCCTAGGGCAGTGTTTGGAGGTCTCAATTGATATTCCAAGGGACAGGCATCTATATTGCAACCTTTGTCAGTGCAGGGCTCACAGATTTCCTCGGGACCAGTGAGCTGGAGAGACAGGCAGACATGCTTCATTCCACTCATACATACAAAGCTTTTTTATCTAAAGGAGAAGCCCCATGGACAGAGGGACAACTCATTAACTTCTGCAAGGACGACCAGCTTGCCTGTGTCCTGGTCAATGGAAAGAGTTTTAGCTTCCCCCGTGTTGAGACACTTAGTGAACAGAGACAGAGCATGGCCTCTGCTTTTGTGAAGCTAAGGGCTGGAAGTTTCCCTGGGACTTACAGAAACTGCTGGATAATGTGGTGAAGAAAAGGTGTTTTCCCCTTTCCAGCAGTTGTCACCTGTGTGGGCCCCCAGGCAGAGTTTGCTTTGCAGTCAGCGGAAACTGGCACTTCTGCTGGGATGCTCTGCAGAGGAGCTGTAGATGATTTCTACGCAGAAGCTAAACTCTGTGATGCTCACAGAGGTCCCTTCAGAGCAGGTTTGAGAAAGCTGACAGGGGACCTTCCTCTCCTGGGCTGTCTGTCAGTCTGGCTTGGCAGCACGCAGGAGCACTGGGGAGCTGCAATGCAGGGTGTGGCTCACGTGGTTGTTGAAAGTTCAGTTAAATTTCCCGTAAATGTAATGAGGTATGTAGGAATGTTGGATGGATAGCCATACATATGCAGCTTAGCAGAGCCTGAGTTGGTTTTTTTGGTTATTCATTGTATTGTAGCTGTTCTCAAGAGTTTTGTGTTGTGATTAGTGCTATTCACCTCAGTAACTTGCATTCAGGTTTCCTCTTTTGTCTGCAGTAGACACTTGGTGGTGGTATCGGGATGGGATGGCCCGAGATAAGAGTTACATCGAACTCTATCTTGGTATGATAAAGTTGATTTCTAAAATACATCTGGAGCTCACCAAGCCTTGAAGGTCATGGCTCAGGAAGTGCAAGCAGAGAGGATGGCCGGTCCTTCCGGCTGCCGGCAGGGAACAGTGGGTGTGGGCACATCCAGGAGTGCAGCCCCTCTTCCAAGGTGTCAGGGCCGCGGCTTTTCCTGCTGTCCCAGCGGCAGAGGTGCTCCCTTGCCAGCATGGTGGGTGGCAGGAGGCTCTGCACCAGCAGCGCGGGCGCTTCCCAACTCCCGTGGGGTCGACACCGTACTAATGGGGGAGACATATTATTCCCTGAGGACTCATAAGCAGCACTGACTAATTTGTTGCAATATGCATTTTTGTTGTGGTCGTAATACAAGGTGGGAGGTTTGAAAGGTTTAAAAGAACACCTATATTAAATTGGTAGGTCATATGGCAACAATGGTCCTATTAGTCAGTTGCTACACCTTATTTTTATTGAACACATTCATCTCTGTCCCCTGTATGAAGTAGTAGATAAGATAGATGCTACAAATAGTAATTTGTTCGTTATCAACACTGGTTGCTTTCCTTCACCCGCCATAGTCATTGGAAGGTTGTCAACTTTAAAACAAAGAAAAAAGCCACACATATATATGTATTTAACCACTGAAGTATGCTCTAAATCTTCAGGAAGATAACCTGGAACCTGTTTATTTAGCCTTTGCAACAGGAATTGTTTAAATACCATGTTGACCTCACACAAAAATTACATTCTTCTATTTAGTGTTCTGTTTTGTTTAAAGTCACTAAACACTGTAAATTCCATTTAGCAGGATTTCCCCAGATTTCCAACTGACTTTCAAGAATATACCCAATTGGAAAAAAGACCCAAAACATATTGAATAATATTCATAATTTGGGCATTTAAAATATATTAGGATATTCATATCTCTTGTTTTCTTGAGTAAAAAAAAAATTAGTCCTGCGCTCTTCAGAATATGACTATCATTGAGACAAGCAGGTCATAAATTTTTTTCCACTTTTTTTGTGTGTAAAACAGAGCACCTGAAATTAATTGTTAGGAATCAAAATAGTAAATTAACAGATTTAGCGAGGTAAAGAGTATCAAACAGGAGTAAATGACAGAAGTTGTTTGTATTTTTTTTAATATAAAAGACCCGAGGAACACATCCCCTGGCTTTCACAAAGTAAGTTGAATTCTTTCTTTAATGTTCATTACAGCAGCAACTGGAAGGATCACGTAGATCTGCTAAGTGAAGTGTAGTTATTTTCTACATATTTAAAATAGATAAAAAGGGCCTGTTTTATTCTGTACATTCGATGTCAGAGAATGCATATGCTGATCCATCAGTGCAGAGTGGTGACCAAAAATAGAGAAGGAAGAAAACTTCCAGCATCCATCCTCCACAAAACATGTTTTGGAGGTTTTAGTCTTCAGATGTGTTATCATGAAGTTTACCAGTCTAATCCCAGAGTGTATTCCCAAGTAAGATGTTGTGTTTGTGGAAACACCTAGTGCGGAACAAAACTTGATACGATGAAATGTGGAGGAAGCATGTGTTTGCACGCTGTGTGTCCAGTTCTGATGTTAGTTGTTTGGCGATGATTGCTCACATAATAATTCTGGTTTTCTTCTGAATGTATTTGACAAGACTGTCCATTATCTCTAGGTTGCCAGAAACACATCTAGGGAAAATGTTGCTCAAGGTCTCCTCTGGGTAAAGAATAGAGGCAGCTCAGGTCTTTCATTAGTATCCATCTTGCAAACACTGTTGAGTATGGTACCTACTACTAGTTGGTGCTCAGTAAACATGTGAATGCCATTAGGACTTAAGCTCCTCAGTCACAGAGTGCTTTTGAAATGATGACTTAAGGTCCAAAGTCATTGATTTGCCTTTGAAAATATTTTCTTTCTCAGACATTTGTAGAAAATTTTACAGTAGTTGCTGCTACCCTTGACTCAGAGCTACCCTTGGCTGCAGGTGTTGCAGGACTGGGCTCTGAGTTATCCAGTGTTCCATAGGCCCTGATACCCGTTGGAAAAATTCTGTAAAGAAAGCCAGTTTCTTGTATATTAAAAGTCCTCTGTCCTCATGGGGACCCACGCACCTCAGAGGCACATCTTGGGACTGAGACAAGATAAACTGCCAGGTTGTAAGAGGATAGGAAATCACACAGGAAGCTTTACCACTGAACCTTTATGTTGTGTTTTTGAAAAGAGCAAAGCTGTACACTTCAGTGTATTTAAGTAGCTCTTAAATAACATCCATGATGCCATATAGTGTCACTTGCATGGTTTAATTGTGTCTGCTCTATATATTTGTGCCTGAAATTTTGAGGGGCTTTCATAAACGAACAGGTCACTTAGTGTAAGACAGCAGTAATGCTACCTGCAACTGAGACCAATGCAATTATTTTTATTTCAAATAAGTCATACTTTCAGAAAGAAAACTGTGAAGAAGAATCTCAAGTAATATTCACAAATTTGGTTTCTTGTTTTATCTTAAGTAGTGCTATTAATAATGAATATTGGCTTAGCCTTTATTCAATTCATTGTGTTCTAGTTTTTGCAACATGTTTAATATATTTTTCTTTTTCTCTCTCTCTCTCTCTCTCTCTCCCCCCTTGTCTTTTTCTCCTTTTCAACAGTCCTGGTACCTGGGCTAGCTTGGTTCCTTTCCAAGTATCAAACAGGACACCGATCCTGCCGACAAATGTCCCAAATTATGGTTTGAACCTAATTGGAGAGCCTTTCCTTCAAGCAGAAACAAGCAACTGAGGGAAAAAAAATAATAAAAAACCCCATAAAGGCAAAATCAAAAAAGACAAAAAAAAGAAAGGAAGACAGAATGAGAAAAGAAACTGAAGAAAGAAGAAAAAATAGACCAGCAATTTCAGCTCTTACAATCTCTAATTCCCTTATGGCTGAAACTGAAATGACATACAAAGGGTCGATGATATTTCACTGATGGGTAGAATGCAGCCCCTGCTAAGTAGCCTTTGTTATATGAAGTCCACTGGGAAATAGATGTTCTGTCTCTGACAATATATTTTAACTGACTTTCTAGATGCCTTAATATTTGCATGATAAGCTAGTTTTATTGGTTTAGTATTCTTGTTGTTTACGCATGGGATCACTATTCCTGGTTATCTCACAAAACAAAGGCTAGGCAGCAGCAACAGAGCTGCAGGAGGAGAAGGGCCGTGAGCCAGTCATTTTCTCAACACTGATTTCTAAATGTTTTAAAAATAAGCTCTGTAGCCTTTAGTTATCAGTATGGATTTATTAAACTTTGGCCCTTAATTCAGCCTTTTCTAGTGTGTTATGCAGTTTGAAGTTTTCAATCGGTATGAACACACAGGCTCTATGGAAGAAATGCCTCTACGTAGGTAAAAGTGTTATCTCCTCATGCAACAGTAAAAAAGAATACAAAAAAAGTGAACTTTTTCCCCACTAAAGAAACACTTACAGAGGCAAGTGCAATTTAAAAATCATATCTAAGGGGTCATCACTATAAGTCCTTCAGCCCTTGGACTCTAAATTGAGGGGATTAAAAATAGAAATAAAAATTACTTTGAACAAACTTACTTTTCCCCTCAGTTTTTGAGGGCATTAAAAGGCATTAAATCAAGACAAATCATGTCCTTGAGAAAAAAAAATCAATGGAAACACAGCACTTATGTTGGTTTAGCTGCTGCCTCCACAGAGGGGTAGAATTTATTTATTTAAAGTTACTGGTTGCATCAAGAACCCATAGGGTTTACATGTTTCTGCAAAATCTGCATCATAGAGACAAAGAGATAGGCAAATCCATGTCACAAGGGCAAAGCTTACCGTTTACAAACTGGTAATACCAGGATGGGGATATGTTATATTTAAATAATGCACTCTTAATGTAAGTCTAATTACAGGGTGCTGAACACTTGCATGGTGCTTTCAGAAGTTAGCCTTGTTCAACATTTTTCACATATTGACAGAAATATAACGTGCATGGGCAGATATTTTGCCTCTATGTCTCTTTAAAAAAATAATTAAAATACTCTTTCCAGTAATCCTAATTTGCACGAAGATATAATGTCCACATTACGTGCCTTGCCTTGAAATCTAAAAAACGGAAAAAAACAAAAAAAAAGAAAAAAAAACACAAAAAAAATTGACATCACTACACTTGTTTTGCTGCATTTATTATCATTTTAAATCTTTACCATTTTTATGACAAAATATTTTGTACTCTAAATGGGAATAATGTGTGACATCATGGATTTTTTAGACAGTTATACCTTTATCTCACATTTATAAAGCATATCATGGCTGTGTATAGTTGCCGCTTAAAAATTGTAATCGACCAGCAATATTTTCAGTATTTTGGTGTTTTTTTCTATTAACCTTTCATGTTTTTCATCTTCCAATTAATATTGGGGGGAGGGGATACAAATTTATACGAATTATGCAATACCAAGTTTTGCCTATGTAGGTAGTGCTTTTAGCTGTATTGGTTATTATAGGAAGTACACAGATTTAAAAGAAAAAAAAAAAAGAATAATGTATGCTTTTTTTGTTTGTTTTAATTGACCAAAGTGGGTACTGCTATTTTTGCAGTGTGATGAGGTCCTTTTCTGTACTGAGAGGTGGACAGGGGATTTTTTTTTATACATACATATATATATATTCAGGGGTGGGTGGGGAGGATTTTTAACACTTTACAGTGTAGCTGTGAAGCAGTGCACCCTTAGCCAGGCAAGGGCTGCAAAGCGACTGTTCTGCCTACTGTGACAAACTTTCAAATCGGTTCCCTCTTTTTAACTTCCCACCTGGGGTGCAAGCTGAAATCATTTCTGGATTTAAAAAATAAATAATGAATTCTGTTGGAGGCAGACTTGACTTGAGGAAATTGTTTAAGGGATTTTTTTGAGAGAGAGAGAGAGAAAGAGAGACAGAGAGAGAGATGGACAGACAGAGAGAGAAAAAGGTCAAGACCCACAGTGAGATGAAACCTTTTCCATTCTGGCAAAGATACTGCATCCTAAAGTGTTCATGTTAGAAAATGTTTTTTACCTCAGAATGACAAAGACGCTTGCTTTGTCTAGGAAATGCATGTACAGCGCCAAAATCTTTGCTGGTATAATCCCACTGACTCCAGTTGACTCCGGAGTTGCTCCCACAGAGAATTTGCCTCCTTTAGTCTCCTTGACTGGTAAATATTCCTGGGTTTTTCCTCTACTTCAGAACATTTTTTTCCCCCCCAAGTTTCTTAACTCACAGCATCCGAGTTACAATTTTCAGCCTCCTCAGGCTATGTCAGAGGTTTGCAGCATCTTCTCATACAGCAGGTCAGATGGAGAGCTCTGGGTTTTTTTTTAGAGTTTCTTAATACACAGAATTTACATCAAAATAAAAGTTTTCCAGTAAAATGACATTTTGCAGATCAGTAGTGGACCTCTTGCTGGAGGCCTTTTGTACCAGACATTGTGATGTTTGGCTCAACCCAGGCTGCATTTTTCTTAAAAGCACATCCTTTAATTAGGGCCCAAGCAGAGGACAGTATAGACTTGTGGATGTGGGAGAATTCATCTCTCTGCATTGTGGAGGCTCTCCCACCCCAGGGCAGCCCCGGAGGTGCATCTGCAGCTGCAGCCGCCCCACTGAGCACCGGGCAGTGGCACACTGAGTTGGGTCCCCGCTGGCTCTGGCCAGCATGGGGTGGCTAGGGAGCCATGGTGCTGGCGCATCCCCACGCCTGCGGTGGGAGACGGGCGTGCAGGCAGGGCCTGGATGGCTGCAGGGACAGGAGATGCCAAAGAGCAAGTCTCTGATATGTATCTATAGCTAAACTGAAAAAAGAACCCCCCAAAACTCACCAAAAGGAAACGGAAGTCAACTTTATCTTGCTCTTTTTCTGAGCCCTGTAGTAAGGGAATTAGTTCACTAAGCAGGTGGCTATTGAGATTACCAAAATGTACTAGACCCACCCAGAGTGCGCCTCAGGCTCTTGCCTGGCAAAACAACGCATGTATTGCTCTTTCTGGACGCCTCTGATACTGAGCAGTTCGGGAGCGGAGAGGGGTGCTGGGGGTCTGTCCTTGGTTAGTGCTGTTAGCAAGGTATCCCCATTAAGCCTTTAATAGCACACCAGGATGAAACTGAAACAAGTTGAAAGTGCAGCAGTCAAAGTGATGACTGCCCTTGTAGGAAGGTGGATGCCTGTAACAGAGCTTTTTTGTTATCATCTCTGACCTCCTGTATGAGAGAGATTGAGTTTACAGATGCAATATTTTAAAAAGCAAACTCCTTCCTTCCACGTGAATGAATTGGGTTGTTAAACAACTGTGGTTTTTTCCACCTGCCTCTCTAATAGAAAAGCCTGTTTGGAAGAAAACGAACTTGTCATTTATTGTAGGTGGGTTTTTTTTGTTTTGTTTTGTTTTATTTTGTTTTGTTTTTTTTTTAATAAGGTCAGCAGTCAAAAGATTAAGATAAGATTGAGAACTCAAGTCCAGTCTCTGGCCTCCTCCTTCACCAGGAAGTGTATTCTGACTAAATCGAGCCACCCCGTTCTATGTGCACTGTTCTGCCTTTATTAAGTTGCTTTGCAGCCCTGGCCTCATGGCTGTGCCACTGAAGTGTGTTTCCCCTGGAGTGACATGAACGTTTGAGGCTTGACTAAGAAAATAAAAAGGCAGTGAAGGAGACTGTACATAAAGACATGGCAAAAATATTAATTATAGCAATATAGTTGTGGGGTGAAGTTCGGGTGGGCAGCTCCATTGAAAATATGTGAATGAATTTGTGAAGCTGCAAGTAGCGAGAAGAAAGGAGGATCTTCTGAATGAACCGCCTACCTTGTAGACAGTAATTTGTACACTGTATAGTTTTGTTAAGATTTTTTTTTTCTTAATTAAAATACCCTTGTTTGTAAAGCTAACTTTTTAACAATTATAATGGAAATGCATGTCATTTCCATTTTTAAAGTAAGCAAGAATATTCCTTGTTTGGAAACTGGACTTGGGTTAAAACTCTCCAGTTTCTTAATTTATGTATTAAAAAAAAAAAAAATCTGTCCATGTTAGGAGTTATTTCGCAGATTCCTGTGCTTGAAAAGCATAGGTTACTAATCCTTTAAAAATGTAAATGGAGAAAAGTTATATTTTATGAAGGTTATTTTGTTGTATTTAGTATCAGAAAAGTTGGTTTTCAGAGCATTTCAAAATGTTGGAAGCACCACTGTCTTTTTATTAGTATGTATGGCCTTTAGCAAAAGTTTTTGTGATTGTTACATGATGGTATTTAAGATTAGGTTCACAGAGCAATTCAGGTTAGGCAGAGAACTAAAACAGTACTTACGTCTCACATAGCTGTGTCCTCAGGGAGCAGAATTTTGGATTTGCAACTTGTAGCTTCATAAGGACTTAATGAAAGAGATTGCACAAGGACATACTCAGCTGTGCCACCGGAGTGTGTTCTGTACCTAAATCTAAATTATATTTACTGTGTGAGATTATGAAGGCTGCAGAAAGTTATCCCATATTCAGTGTACAGTATTCACTTTTAATGAAACAACTCTCTTAATGTTGCTGGCAGTAAGGCCCCAAAGCATGACATCCAATATAGTTTACATGATCCTGTCAAGGTCTTTTGTTAACATTAACCAGCTGCATGCTCCTGGACTTTTTTATTGGGTTTCTATAGAAAACTTTTTTAAAAAAAAAAAAAAAGGAGAGTTAAAATCATACGCAGGCTAATCAAGTTAAACAGGAAAAGCTCAAAGTTGAATGTTCTACTCCATGCTGAAGGAGCTGAAAACTGCCTCCTTCTTATTTGCACTTTCTGCTAGTTCCCCATTTTTTTCTAATTCCTCAAAATTGTGTGGGTGTGGTGGAGCACTGCAGTTGGAGGATAACACGGACCACTGATTTTGCCCTTTAACCCTGCACAATGACCTTTGCATCAGCCAAACTTATTGCCATGACAACTCTTTGTACTGTTTCCATGCCACAGCTCTGTTGGTCACATTGTTAATAGTAAAGGGGACAAGTTGGAGACGGTCAATTTTTACATTTTTTGTTGCAATTTTTTCTTCAATGGTTGTAAGTAGTTGGTTTTTTGTTTTTTGTTTTTTGTTTTTTTAAAATGATAAAAGGGTTCACTAGTTATTACTCTTTAGAAATATCTGTGTGTTGCAATTCAAATGTATGTTGAATTTGTGAAAAGGGCTTCAGTGCCACTAGCATCATAAAATCCTAGAATAAGCCTTTGATACTTTTATTGCATGATACCGTAACAGTAAAACAAAAGGTGGCCTAAAAAATGGAGAGCAGTGTGAGCTAGTGACACTAAAGCCAGTCTTTGTATTACTGTATTTTTGACAGAATGGTTTTGAAAACTGTGCTACAGGGACTGATGTGGCAAATGTATCTCTATATGCAGAAGGAAGTTTTTTAAGAAGTATGGCTTATTATGCATTCTTCATTGAGGGCATTGAAGTTGCATGGACTGATAGAAGTTGATGCAAAATGAGAAAGAAACAAAAACCAGCAAAATGTTTACCAAAAAACTCAAACAAATGAGCAGTGCCTGTTCAATTTCACAGTCTCTGTTGAGTTCAGTTGTAAATATGTTTCAGATAACATTTTCTTCTTCAAAAAAAAAATCTCTACAACATTGTAGAATGTGAGGGGTTCCTCAATCCCAGGCATAGGCTTCTCAAGAGCTGCATTAGATTATGTCTTCATCAAGCTGTTAATTTGTGCTTATATCATATAGAACTTTTAGTAGTTGGGAAGAGGCACCCCATCTCAATGATACTTCTCTGAGAACAACTTTTGTAGGGCTGTGTGTTTCTTTAGATACATTTAGTACAACTGTAGGTGACAAGTAGTCAGTTATTGCTTGCTAGCTACACACCAGGGTTGATCCATTTTAAAACTTTTGGCATTTTTCCCCATACTGTAGGCCATAAATCCTGAAGGTTGCATTTTAATTAAAAAGGAGGTGCGTGCACAGTCTTTGTGTAATGAACCTTCACTAGTAGGATGCATTACAGTACAGCTACTTAATTTTGAAATTAGGGCCCTCTGGCATCAGACCTGTTTTTAGCCTGAGTGTTAACAAAGGTTTTTTTTTGTGCCTGGTTGGAGGATAATAATGTTCTTTTTGGTACTTCTTTTTAGGTTACAAATGAACTCAACTGCCACAAGTTTTAAACTGGTGTAAATCAAGCTTGACTTAATGTGATTGTTACTGTTATATCCAGCCTATACTGCTAGCAGCTGCTCATACTGCAGTCAATTACTGGAAGCGGATATATTTCCTATGCAAAAACTGTTTAAACAATAAAAATGAGCTATGCTACAGACCCTCGTCTTATGTTTTCTTTTCTGTCTCTAAGAGTTGTAATATCTTAGAAACTAACCTTAAGCCTTGTACTCTGGTAGTGTGGCACATCTTATGGAGTTCTGTGTATACTTAGTTAAGAATTAACATACTTGTTTGCATACATTTGGGCTTAGCGGTTACACTGAAAAAGGAGGAGAACAGAAACCAAAGGAGATATAATCAGATAATCAGATCATTTTAAAAGTTTATATTTCATTTTCATCATGATGTTTTACCAGCCCTAGAAATTATACAGGTGACCTGAACTGCTTCTCCTGTGATGTAAGATTGAGCAGGATAGCGGAAGGGCAGAAGACCTGTTTTCTTTCAGTGTTACTGACTTGTGACAGACAGTAAATCTTTGAGTTCTTAACAACCTTCATGATAACATTTTCATTAAATAAAGACAGCAAGATTGAATCTTCCCAAAGTTCTTCCTGACTTCAGAAAGCTTTGATTTGGGTCAGGGTCTTTGAACTCTCCAAAAGAAGAATTCTTTTTCATAAGTGTGAATTAGCTGTGTATATGGGACGTTTCATTCAGCTCATGTTCCTGGAAATATGTTGTTTTCTTCTTACACTATTAGGAATCCATAAACCAATAGCAACAGTCAGCAAGTAGCATGACTATAGTTAAGAGATGACTGACTGGATCACAGTGTGAAGACTTAAACTGGATTATATAAAAATCCTCAAATTTTGACCCACAGTGAAGCTAAACAACTCTCCATCTACTTAGATAAAAATACTCTCAGCATAAGCTTTATCCAGTTTCAACTATTAGTGTGAAAAATGCAAAATGATTTGTTATTTTTTCCCACTGATTTGTTTACATAAGGACCATTTTTTTTATTAAATGGACTAATTTTTCCATGAAAGCCCCTTGGTTGTATGTGTGTCTCTCCAAAACAAATTTCTCTGAAAAGTTAGGAAATTCTCGCAGTTTGTCCTGCCAGTTTCCCCAAAACATGTCATTTGGACAGGATTTGAAAACTCTATTAAAGACTTCAGGTTCCATGTCTAAAACTCCAAAACTCCAAAACAGAAAACCTTCCTGCATAGCCCAGAGATGCTCAAATTCAGTCCTACCTCCTTTTTCTGATAAGGAATTTCCCTACTTTTCCAGCCACTCTGCAGCCTCCTGCAAAGCAGCCCGCTGCTGTACACCACCCTCCGGAATCCTGCAGCAAGCCTCCTGCCCGGCGTTGGTCCTCCACTCCATGCACGCCAGCTGCACAGTGGCACCGGTGCCGGTAGCTCAGGACAAAGAATGGCAGCTGCTTACGTTTATTCAGACTGCCAGTGCCAGAGCTGGGGCTGCAGTCCCACTCTCAAGATAGGCAGCGTAGTGCCCAAGAACACCAAGATATAAGGAGCAGGAAGGAGAGCATGCAAGGAAGACCATGACTTGCAAATTCATGGTGAGGGCATGCTGAAGAGGGGAAGCTCCTGGCTCAGGCCTTTCTGTATTCCCATTTGCTAGGTTTTGAGAAGAAATGCACAAACAATTCATAGACTGGTGTTTATTGGCTGTTTGGTTTTTTCTTTTTATTTTTTTTTAAACTCCAGTGTTACTTTTTGTATTTTTATGTGCACTTAAAAATTATAGTTGAAAAAGAACAGAGATCTTGCCACCAGATCCAAACACATGTGCAAGCAGCAAGGATGAAATGCGCAGTGCCACCTCACAGTTTATTGCCACTTAAGTCATTCAATGAAGTTGTTATCTTTGATGTGTGGGAGGTTCTTTTTGAGTCTTATTTTTCTCTCCATTTCAGTTACTAACCTAAATTTGTATATTGTAGCTGTTGCTCAATCAATTTCTGGGTGATTGGGCAAAGCTGAAAACAAAAGTAGTCTTGACTTCTTGCTTGTGAGCTTGGGCCCACGGATGTCTGTTTCTGTGGGGATGAAGGCCCTGAGTGCTAGGGAACCCTTGGGAGTGTTCAGCTGCCAGTATCTGAGTCACGTCCCTGAGTGTCTGTGACTAGAAGAAGGCTATTGGATGCTCAGGACTGAACTTTGTCTGTATTTTGTCTGTATTTCACTGGAGGAAAAAAAGACTCATTAGTGCTATCCAGGTAACTCTCAGGCCCCTTCTCACATCTCCACTTAAAAGAGCAGCAGGATTGTTTTATAGATTGGGTATATACATCACCTGCAGGAGTGGCAGAACCATGTCTACTGAGCCTTAAAAACAGAGATCAGCCTAAGGCAAACTGCTGGCACTGTTGGCCAAAATTTTACAGGTGTGAGCAAGATCTAGCAAAGGGAACTTCATTAGGAGAGCTATCCTGCTTCTACCTGCCAAATACATCTTTAGAGCATCCTCTGATGGTTACTTTAAGGTCCTTATTGGTGTGACATTAGCCACTATTACCAAGGCCATTACCCACAAACGTTGATTGACTGAGCTGCTGAGAGCTGTAAAGATCTGTCCAAAGCTGTGCAAAGATTCAAGTGTCTTGAAATCAATTTGCCTTTTATGGCATTGACCATTGCATAGTACTGTGGTCCACTTTTCTTACTCTGTCCAGAGTATCAGCATGTTCTTCAGACAAAGAACAGCCTGAATAAAGTTACAGGATATTACTTGCAAAACACAAAACTTTAAAAAATATGGGAGGTGGTGACACTACCACCAGTCCTTCATCTGAAGCATCACTTGCAGTTGGCCTCTGCACATGCTCTTATGTGGTACCTAAACAGAACCTGCTGCTTACAAGAGGTGGGGGAAACCTGCTCCTCAAGGAGGTTGATCTGACGGCACTGGAGTTGACAGAAATCCCTCAGCTGATTTTTAGCAAGGATTGGATCAGCTTTTTGCTGGCAAAGCGCCTTAATTTACGTGAATATGGATTTCCAGGTCTCAACATGTGTGTTGTTTTTTTTTTCCCTAAAGCGGGTGCCTCAGGGTGAAAGGAGGTGTTCAAAGCAGAACATAACTGTTTCTACTTGCTAAGCTGATGCTCACCACTAAAACAATGGTCTCCATTGACTATATTTATCTGCACTGCGGGCTGCCAAAACCAGCCCACATTGCTGTGGGCAGACAAGCAAGGAAGTCTGGTACGCAACGGGAGCGGGGCAGGGATAAAAGATCTATCTCCCCATAACTGACAAGTCAAGCACTGCAGCACTGTGAAGCTGGAAGCATATCAATTGTAAGCAGACGTCTATTCAATTTTCAAAAACTCTCTGATCAGATAATTACTGATGTTTCAAGAAACAAATGGTGCCCCCAGTTAGACCTCTGAAATGCCCCTGAATGCAATGAGGTCACCCAAGGGGAAGCAGGGGCTTTAGTATTTAAACACTTCTCAGACATAATTCTGGTTGTAAAACACCTCTTTCCCAAATTATTTGAGATTGAAATGTTTCCCTCAGTGTATTCTTCTGCTGCAGTATATTGAAAAATGTCACAGTTACTTACAGTGGATTTGTTTCACAGCCCCGAGAACTTGGACCTGTGAAAACCCTCAGAAATTGACTACATTTTTCTGTTCCATGGTATGCTGGTTTTGGCTGGGATAGAGTTAATTTTCTTCAAAGTAACTAGTGTAGGGCTGTGTTTTGGATTTGTGCTGGAAACAGTGTAGATAATACAGGGATGTTTTCATTACTGCTGAGCTGTGCTAACACTGAGTCAAGGCCTTTTCTGCTTCTCACCCCACCAGCGAGGAGGCTGGGGGGCACAAGGGGTTGGGAGGGGACACAGCCGGGACAGCTGACCCCAGCTGACCAGAGGGGTGTTCCATGCCATATGGTGTCATGCTCAGCATATAGAGCTGGGGGAAGAAGAAAGAGGGGGACACACATTTGGAGTGATAACGTTTTGTCTTCTGAAGTAACCGTTAGGCGTGATGGATCCCTGCTTTCCTGGAGATGGCTGAACACCCGCCTGCCTGTGGGCAGTGGTGGATGAATCCCTTGTTTTCCTTGCTTGCATGAGCAGCTTTTGCTTTCCCTATTAAACTGTCTTTATCTCAACCCATGAGTTTCCTCACTTTTACCCTTCTGATTCTCTCCCCCATCCTACCCAGGGGGGAGACTGAGTGAGCAGCTGTGTGGGGCTTAGTTGCCAGCTGGGGTTAAATCATGACACATAGAGACAAGAATACAAAAATAAGATTGGGGTTTGGTTTGGTTTGTTTTGTTTTTTAGGTAGCTTCATCTCTTTCTATTCCCCTCCCCACTTTTAAAATAATGTGATGTGATAATTCACCTTGTATGTAATACCTGAAATCCCTAATGTATGCTAGTTTGGTTTGGTTTTGAATAAGAGAGAAGGACACACAGCACAATAGCCATAAAATACACTTAGTAAGAAGAAAATTAACTAAATATAACATGATACCACCCCAAGTTATCGAGTTTTTTAAAGGTGTTCTTGAGTGTAACAAGCATGACAAAACTCAGCATCAGGGTGAGCAACAGCACAGCGAGGAACTTCCTATTAATTTCCTGTAAGCTATTCAGAATAGTTTCTGAAGTTGTATACTTTAGTTTGTCTACACCATAAAAACAAATGTGAATACAAACTTCCAGGTCTCCTGTGGCTAGAGTTACAGTGACTGAGATAGCATGTAAGTTGCCCTTGTTGGTACTATAGAATTATGCACTTACCAGGTTGCACGTTGGTATTAAATGGCATTATTGGAATTAAAAGTGAGTTAAGATTATTAGTGAATCAACTATATCACCATGCAGACAGAAACACTCATCATTTCTCAGAGTGCTAAATTTGCATTCATAATGTGGTTTAGCACACAGTAGCTAAGTGTAAGTGAAATGACTTTTACTTATTCATATTCTACAGTGACATAAGCACTCCTTTGCTAAGCCAGCCAAACTAGTTTTCACTGTGAAATAAAAAAGCATCTGTGATTACATGATTCCATCAGCTTCCCTGCTAAGCCTATGCCAGTACTTCTGAAGACATTTTTACTAACTTGGTATAATATTCAGACTCTCCTGCAGCTCCTTGTTTCATGCACCAATTTATCTTTGCACTGAGTTCTCTGTAGCAAGAATTTTTTTTACCCACTTTCTCCTCACACAGTCACTGCTCATTCAACGAGGCCAAGTGCAAAGTCCTTCACCTGGGTTGTGGCAACACCCAGTATCAATACAGTCTGGGGGATGAAGGGATAAAGAGCAGCCCTGCCCAGAAGGGCCTGGGGGTACTGGTGGATGAGAAGTTGGACATGAGCCGACAATGTGCGCTGGCAGCCCAGAAGGCCAACCCTACCCTGGGCTGTATTGAAAGCCACGTGGCCAGGAGGTCAAGGGAGGGGATTCTGCCCCTCTGCTCTGCTCTGGTGAGACCCCACCTGCAGTGCTGCCTCCTGCTCTGGGGCCTCAGCACAGGAGAGACACGGAGCTGTTGGAGCGGGGCCAGGGGAGGGACACAGAAATGGTCAGAGGCTGGAGCAGCTCTGCTGTGAGGGCAGGCTGAGAGAGCTGGGGCTGTGCAGCCTGGAGAAGAGAAGGCTCTGGGGAGACCTTATTGAGGCCTTTCAGTACCTAAAGGGGGCTTATAAGAAAGATGGGGAAAAACATTTTAGCAGGTCCTGTAGCAATAGGACAAGGGGTAATGGTTGTAAACTAAAGGAGAAGAAATTCAGACTAGATATTGGTAAAACATTCTTTACTCTGAGGGTGGTAAAACACTGGAACAGGTTGGTCAGGGAGGTGTTAGATGCCCCATCCCTGGAAACATTCAAGGTCAGGTTGGATGGGGCTGTGAGTGACCTGGTCTAGTTGAAGGTGCCCCTGCTACTGCAGCGGGGTTGGACATGATCACCTTCATGGTCCCTTCCAACCCAAACCATTCTATGATTCTTACATTTAGCTGATTCTCACTTATAGCCATTTATAAAGATACCGTTTTCTTGCATCCATGAAGAAAAAATCTTCCACTGTTTTGTCCTTCTAAAGATTTATTAAAATTTCACAGTGCCTCTCTGGCCAGTTAGTGGCTTTCATTTGTAAGTTCTTCTGTTTCAAAGAAATTTCTTTTAAAAAACAAACAAAACCTGTTAAATGATCCCCTGTGTTATCAGATTAAGTTGTAAATGTCCAGACAAGGATAAAAAGAATTGACTTTGAAAAAAACCACACAGCCAATCAAAGGTAGACTGAGAAATTTAAAAAAGTAGAGGAATGCTCCAAAAATTTTGGATTTTAGGGTCATTTATAAAATGTGAATGGACTGAGTATGTTTTCCCACAAGCCTGGCTTCTGAAGCAGGCCTTCATACCAACACAGCATCCTTGACCAGCATTTGAGTCCTAGCTGTGCCTTGCATGCTGTGGTGAGCCAGTTTGCACAAGTGAGAAATACTAATATGTAGACCCAGGGTGAGTTAAGGCACTTCAGAGGATGTGAAAGTGAGTCAAGCCAGTCATGCAAAAGTAGCTGCAATCAGATGGTCACCTGTTAGACTGTCTTTACATAGTGCCTTCAGGGCACATTATGCTGTCATCACACAAGGCTGAATGTCCCATTATGGCTATCAAGCTCGCTCTGCTCAGGAGCAGTCAGCATCAAGACCCATGGGGTGCTGGCAAGCCCAGCCTGGTGTATCGTTAGGAAGCTTTGACAGCAGCTGCTGTGGATGGTGTGTTCCTCTAGGCTAACGGCTTTCAATCTGTGGTCATAAGAAACTGTGGGGTCCTTGGAATACTTCTGTAGGGGCTGTGAAAGGCAATTAAGGAAAGAAAAGTTACTGTCAACAGGCTCCAATTCACTCTACAACACCCATTAGAAAAATTTTAGGGTCTGCAAACTGGAAAAAGTGACTTCCGTGCATTCAGTGTTTTCTTAAAATAAAAAGTGGAATAGGGAGGACAGAGTGAGTGGTACAATGGTGGCCTTCTAGTAACTAGTTTTCCTGTCAAACCATTACATTTTGAAGGAAATGTGAGAGACCCCTTCCAAGCATTTTTTAAATTTAGACCACTTCTGTTCAGGCTTGTGAGGTTTCATGCAACGAACAATGTGAGGAACAAAAAGCCCTGCTGTCTTAGAAAAGTATAAGTTTATTCCCTTTGCAATGTGATAGTTGTGTGGAGAATCCCAGGAGGACAATAGTAGAGTAAGACAGGAAAAGAAATCTTGCCCTATGCTCAGGGAGGAAATTTCCAAGGTTGGGCACAGCGTTGGACAGTGAGATATCAAAACTCTGTTTCCAGAACACTGGGGACTTTAGAGACAGATAACTGACACATCCAGACTCACAGCTGGCTTCATAAACAACTCCTGCTGCTAGCCCCATCCTGGCCTTCCCATGGGCTCACAGGCCTCTTCTCCAGCATGCTCAGTGCTCCCTCCCCCTGTCTTTCCTGCCTTTACCCTCTTCTTCATTTACTCGGACTCCTTACTTACCATTCTCCACAACCTCAGCTGTGTACTAATCACAGCAGCAGTTCCCCTGATGCCTCCTTGTGCTGTGTGTCCTTCTTGCTCTTCCTGAGGATGAGAGGTGGTGGAGTCGGATCACTCTGACCCAGGCACGCAATGGGTGAGCAGGAGGTCTAGGAGGATCCCTTCTCACCACAGAGAGCAGCAGAGGGACAAGGACTGTCAGAGGAGGAAAGAACTTCTGCAGAGCAGCTACGCTGGGGTGCCACAGTGTTGGGAGCCCGACTTGACTCCAGCCAGACTTGAGCTTGGCTGACCTGCTGCCTCAGGAGAAGGTGACCTGCTGTGCCCAATTGTCTCAGAATTACGTCTTACACCTTACGAGGTATGTATTCTGCCTTGGTTGCACTTAACTCCAGTTTTGAACAGTGATTGCTATAATAAAACAAAAGCCAAGGGTCTGTGGCAGCTTGAAGCAGCTTCAGGGATGGATATGCTCCCCATTCCCTTGGATGGGCAGTGCCTCAGGGGCCTCAGGGATCTGCTTTAAAAAATCCCAATCTGGCTACTTCCTGGGGGATATGGGTCAGCCCACAGTCATTATCAATAACTCTTAGTGAAGCACAGAGCACGGTGCAGCTGCTGGAGGTTATAAATTTCACTCAGACTCAACAATTGTTAATGTGGTTTCATAAACAAAAACACCTCTTGAAAACGGTATAATTTCAAGGCTCTGCTCGGAGAGTGACACAGTGAACTTGATTTGTAGGTAAAACTTACAACTTCTAACTTACCTGATGTTCACTGTCTATTTTCATATTGATGTGGGATGTAATGACAATGGATGGATGCATGAGATGCATCCCAGAGTCCTGAGGGAAT
>KL287622.1:1917-23958 GCA_000699545.1 Podiceps cristatus | reverse complement strand
AACTGGGCTCAGCTCAGCTCGATGCCCTCCACCTGACAGCCCAAGTTTTTGCCCTAAAGCTGGCTGCTACAGCAGCCCCCGGCATAGCTCACCCTCCGTCCAGCCCGGCTCAGCACAAACGTTGGAGCCGACTCTGAGAGCAAACAAGGAGAAAGCAGCCTGCCCGCCCACCGGCCCGCACACCCCGTGTTGTCTCCACGGCAAAGGGCTGGGTCACCCCCATGAAGAGTGCAAGGCTCTTCCCTTGCCCTTGGGGGTTGGGAAGGAGGAGGGAGGAGGCCAGTGGACACCAAGAGAAGCCAGTGGAGGTTGGGCCATCAGGAAGACTAGGCTTGGAAGTCATGCAGGGATCTGAGAGGATGGAGAGTTAGTAGCCCATGGGCTAAGGAAAAGCATGGTCTGATGGAAGGAAGAGCCAGGACAGGAGGATTAACCCAAAGGATTCAGAGAGGGTGGGAAGAAAAAGATGGTGAGCCACCAGCTGGTGAGGATGGGAAGCTTGAATGAGGAGAGGTGGGACTGCCAACGGGGTGGGAAGGCTCAGAGCCACGGAGTGCAAGGTAAGAGTCGGCATTGAAAGGCCCAGGACAAAAGTAATTGCTGATAGTTGGAGCAGAACTGTGAAAAGGTGCTTGACGCCAAATATTGTATTACTGAGCAGGTGCTTAGTGAGCATCATTCATCCTGTGTGTGAAATGAGGCCACCTCCTTTTGGGGAGAAAAAACCCACAGTCACCAAAGATCAGTGCACTCATCTCCATTCAGACCTTCCTACTGGTGCTGGGCTCTGCCAGCTTGGTGGCCTCATGTTCACGCCTTTGGGCCAAGGCTGGGGCAAAACCAGAGAGGAGCTGAGCAGCAGCTTTGTCAGCATGAGGCCCTTGGCCCTCTGGCACGATGGTTGTGAGGACAAGGACGCAGTGAGAAGGCTCTGCTTGCAGGGAGGCTCCACTCCCAGCTCTACACTGGCACAGGGATATTCCTGCCCTCCAACCAGTGGCAGCAGGAGCTGCGCCAGGTCTCCCTAGGTGGAGGAAGGATCATCTGGAGAAGGTGGAATTTGGAAAACCTCATTAACAAAACTCTAGCTGGTTGTTTGTAGGGGAGGTAGGAACAGCCTGAAAAGGCAAAGCAGTGTGAACAAAATAAAAAAGTTGTTTGATGAAAATTAAACAGGCCTAGGGACATGTTTTTCTAAACAGGAAGGCAGTGTTTAAAGGGACCAAGAGCAGTGTGGCTTAACAAGTAATTTTCAACAGCACTATTTTGTTTGAGGCAATAAAAACAGTCTGATCTCTCCGACTGTCATGTTGCTTGCCTCCAGAGCTGCATGTTCACCTCTTGCTGTTACCTCCTCCCACACACTCCTATTGATCATCATGTCCGGCAAAGGTCTCATTTGTAATTGCTGTTCAGAGTAGAGAATCCTTTGTGTGTTTGCACGAATCCTTCGGTCTCCTTTTGCCACAGGGAAGGTTAACATTTCAGACATCAGGCTGGTGGTGAACCACTCATAGCAAATCCCACGTCCCAGGTTGGAGCAAAAATGCAGCTATGTGGAGCACTGGAAATGATGGGCCTGCTGAAGCAAAGTTTCTTAGAGCAGAGAAATAACACAGGCTTAGAAAAACGCAACACTTCATATGGAGAGGCAGATATATGGCCCATTCAACTTTGTAAGCAGCGTCTGCGAAGCCTGACCAAAAATTCAAGCCATATTTTATAGTATGAGGATTACTCATGCAGTGCTGAAAACACCATGGAGATTCTCAGAAAACATCACTGTTTTCTCTCCAGCTTGCTCTTCCATGTAAAAAGCTGAATTTGTTAGTTCCCCCAGTAAAATTATTTTTTAATATGGAAGCAATTACAAATTTATATTTCCAAAAGTCATTGTATCTGTCTGGCTACAGACACCGACAGAACTGTACATCTCGGTGCCTGTTACTGTCTGTATCACACTGTCTCTGCGAACATCACTGTCCCGTCCCTATTCTTGTAGACTTTGTCTTCAGCACTGGAGGGGAGTAAAAGAAGTCGTAGGACACAGGATAGCTGTATATTAAATAAGAGTGTGAGAAGCTACCATATCAAGGAGCAGAACAGGGTCACGATATGAAAATGCAAAATCACTGTTTACATCTACAAAAAGGCAGGTACTTTTTGACAACAGCCTCAGTAGCCAGTCATAAGGCAACTGGCTATGGAATTAGGGGAATCTGTGGCCCTGCAGAGATCAGCTCCACATAATCTACACGAAATGCCATCAGACCTCAGAGACAGACAGCTCTGTTGTAGCTAAGCACCAATCCAAGCTTCTCAAAGTTAAAACATTATTTCTCCATACAGATGTTACTGCAGACAAGGTAAAAACAGGACACAGCCAAAGTGCATTACTACCTGTATATCAAATGGATAATTTTTGAAGTTGCACATGGTATATGCTTTTCATAATCCCACTCTTCCATCACGATCAATTAATTGAATGTACTTCTAAAAGTGGGAAAATAATGTTGACAGTGGTGTCAAAATAATGGAGTATCCATTGAGCAGTTCTGATGCATTTATGCATTCTAGTTTTGGCTTGACGCAGACACAGAGTGGACGGATTTTATGACTACTAGACTGTAGAGATTAGTGTGAAGCATTTGTTCAAGTGCTCTACTGAATCAGAGCGACGAAAGTGGACATCTGGCTTTAAGGCTTTGCTGAAAAGCAGTGGGCTTTTATAAGTGCTTTGTCAAATTGCCTTAATCTATAAACCTCAGTTTAAAAAAAAGTTAATATAACATCACTGGCTTTCTGAATCAAGACATTACTTTGGCTGAAATCTGGAACAGCAAGAAAAATCTAAGATAAATTAGGGGTGTCTCACATTTGAAGCAATAATAGAGTCCAGAGGCATACTTGAAAGATACATCTGTTTCAGCAGAAGATACCAATTCATCTTGATGAGTAACAGACTGGAAAAATGCCATCTAAATAAAAGATGGGTTCTCACAAGAACAGCACATACACAAATGCCAACGCAAACACTGAGGCTACAAATTCCCTGTTAACCAACCCCAAAATGGGTGGAAGAGGGGTGGGAACAGGCACTCAGTGGCTTCTCAGAAATCACATTTCTAGCCTCTCCATTTCGTGCATCATGAAGGCTGTGCACTAGCCATGTCTCATTTCAGCCTTGGAAGCAGGCACGCAGCCTCACAATGATTGTGTACCAGAGGATCTGCCCTTTTGTTACACAAACTTCCACCAATTTTGGTTGGTGACCACATTGCAGCTCCCAGTGGTTCCCAGCACGTTTCTAGGTGCCTTGAGAATAAAAAGGAAAATGCAATGGGTAGGTTTTTGTGATCCACCCTGCATGCATCATCTCAGCCTAGGTAATTTGAGAAGAACCCTTGGTTACTGTAACAGTCACTAGGGACATGACAAGCAGCTTAGCCCACCTCATTCACAGCTTTCCACTTCCTTCTACGGAAGTGTTTGAAAACACCATCAAGCTCACAGTATTGGCCCTTTTAAACAACTCGTACTCAGATGTTGACCTCTCTTAAACAGGCCATGGCCCACTACCGAAGAGAGCTGGAACTAGGTCAACTCTTGGCCTTGCCTTTGCTCTGGGTAGAAGGGAGGCATGCAGCTGAGAAAAGCAATCCCCAAGGTGAGACCAGATGGGAGCAGAAAGGGCCCCTGGAAGCCTAGAGCACAGAGTTTGTAATCCGGGTTCACCACAGCTTGTGCACTTGATCTGGCAAAGCCCTTGGTCCTCAACTTCCATCTTAAAAATCAGTGTCATCCTAAGTATCAACCTTTCTGGGAACTTAGAGTGATTAATGATTGTGAGCTGCTCCAATACTACAGTAAATAGGTGACATATTCTGGAAACAGGTAGGACAAGTTTCTTACATTGCCTCTGCTGTCAGGAATCTCATGCCCTTGCTGTGGCAGCTACCTTTTATTTAGGTTGATTTAACATTTCCTTTCATTAAACATTCAAAAGAGATCCTACCGGTAGAGCAGCAGCAACGGGAATTGAGAATGACGATGTAACAGAGTAATGCCCCAGCAAAATATACCTACCAACATCACCAAACGTGATACGAGCATGGGGTCCAACACCTGACTCCTGGTGGGTTCCCAGAGAAAAAGGGTTTTCAGCAAACCTGGGCGACGAGGCCATCTCAGCCGTTGGGGTGCCATCATGCCCAACCTGCATTGCGTACAGGCAGTGCCTACAAAGCACAGCACATTAAGCTGCAAAAGCTTTTCCCACATAGCATGCTATGCAGCGGGGGAGTGACAATCACTAACGACTCCTTGCACTCTGCAGTGAAGGTCCCGCTCAGCAGCCTCCTCTAACCACGGCGTGCCGATTGGATGCTAAGCCCGTGATGATGAATTGCATTGAACAAGTTTACAAAGATCAGTACTGTTAAGGCAGAACATTCTTATTTATTCAGAGACATGTTTTGACTTGGCTTGCACACATATTCAGAGGAAGAAATTTGATAATTGTAAATAACTGTCCTTTCAGATGTAACAAGCAATAGGTTATCATTCTCAGAGGCACGAATCCTCCCAAATGTATCCACTTCCATTATCTGTATCCCAGGATTATCCATTGTTGTCTTCAACTCAGAATGATTGCATTACCAGGCTCATTGAAAGAATATATTCAAAGCAAAACCATTCCAAAGTGATCAATTTTCTTAGCAGAAAAAGGCAGTACTCCTTATTGCTTCAGGAGTAACAGATCAGGGAAAGTGACCCCCATAATTTAGAGCAGAAAGACAACAGGTGCCTGAAGAGGTTACTCAACAGTACTCGGGGGAAATACAGGAGTGTTTTTTATTGGAAGCCATTCATAGCAGCCATTCCACTGTCTGAAACCTTTGTTCTCCCTGCCTCTATTTTATATATACATATTTAAAAGCTGAGTATATTTTTAAGGGCATTTCAAAAGTCCATCAACCATAATGTCACTGTACTTTCAGGCTAAAGAAATCCCAGGGCCATGCCCAACACACTTATAAGTCCGTGGCACAAAAGCACAGCTCTGTGCCTTGTTGCCATTTACCACAGTACTTAAAACTGTTGCTCCCTACGTACACATTCAATATACTAAGAACATGCATGTGAGCACAACAGTGAGATTACACGTGTGCAGACCTACAGAAATAATCTTTCTGGTGGTGCAGAACACAGCAGGTTTTGGATAGGTTTCTTCTCAGTAAAATGAGAGGAAACTGGACTTTCAGTGCTATGTAGAAGCATACCAGAGACCCCACAGCTCAACATATGCTGGGCTCTCTGTATTCTACGCTGAAAATCCCCATTCCAAAGAATTCTTCCATTTTCACTTTTGCATCTGCCTGAGACACAAGTGAGAGGGTGAGCAGCTAGCAGGCCTCCCTTCCCCCTCCTGGCTCCAAGAGGAACTCCTCTCCCACACAGCTTTAGGAAGACTACAGCTAGCGCGTTATCCAGGAAGATTACTCTTCCTAGCAATTGCTCTTGTCCCCACAGGTCAGCCCAGGACAGAACCTCCATCTGTGTAACAGTAACTCTTCTTGGATTTGATTCTTAGTCAAGATTTCTGCCATTTAGCAGGCTTGTAATGGTTATCTGGGCACCTGTAGGGCAAAGCTCGGTAAAATCACCTTCGTAGTCCCAGCTGGCAGTGTTTGCCTCCTTATTCCAGGCACAGGACATGCTAAGCATTTAGTTTCTGCAAGGTGCAATATTTCTAAAGAGAACAAATGGAATCACAGACACTGAATTCTTGAAAAACATTATATTGCAACAAACTACAATAAGTAAGATTAACCAAAGCACTCCAACATCTTGGTAGCTGTGGTCAGTGGGATTCAGGCACGTGCTCTGGGTGAAGCATTGATCCATGTGGGGAGAACACTCTGTCTTCCTGGAACTAAAGCTGCCAGAAGGATCGCACAGCAAGATGCTGAAACACCTTTGCAGCCTACTCCCCATCTTCAGAAGTACCCTCAGCAACCTGCGGCTCCCACAGAAATAAGCACACGCTCCCCAGCTCTTCCAGAAAACACTAGGCATCCATCAGGTTCTCTGGTTGTTTTGATTTCAGGGAACTGTACAGACCAGCAATGGTTTTTGGATGAAAGCCAGAGAAAGGCCAAAATGCCAAACACTGTGTGAAATCTGTAATTTCATGCTGTGTTGAATTCCCTGGCTGCCCTGACAGTACTTCTCTTTTGCAAAAATTACTTACCAGCAAAGGTGGATTATTTTTTTGTTGGACTGCAAGAATATTTTGCATTTATAGGGGACATACAAAGAATAATTAAGAGAAAGAAAGGAGTTGATGAACACCAAAGATGTAACTTATTTTGCAGATTTATTTATGTAAGATAGTATAAACAGTTTCTTGTCAAACATTAAAATGTAATGCTGGAAGCTGCAGTTTATTCTTGCAATGCAGTGTTATACAAGCACTGTAAGTGACTGACCTCAGATAAGTATCAAAACACTGAAGCACTGTGTGATGATTACTCAGCGAAAAGAAATAATTAGGACATTTCCGTTAAAAATAGCATTTTCCGAATCTTTATTTTTTAATCACCTCAACAGTGTAGTTAGTTTGCTCTTCAGTCCCAACTGAAATACACATACGTTTAAATACATGTGTACGTTTACATTTACATCCTGAAAACACCAAATTCTGTCTTCTTTGTAGGTGCATTTAATGCTGCACTGAGACTGAGGCCCAAAACCAGTCTTGTATCAGCTGGATCAATAATTCCGTCATCCCATAATCTACGGGGGGGGGGGAATCAAACAAAAATAATTAAAGGAAATTAACATATACAGCAGGTAGATTTTCAAGCACATGAAACTGGAAACAGTTACTATTAAAGAGCTAAATTATACTTGAGCCATGGCATTAATTCACCTGAACCATGAATGCGATAGACTGGTACGTATTATGCTATGGAATTTGTCTTCTAGAACAAAGTATACATTTTGTCAATGACCTATCTTCGAGAATGCTAGTATTTTAAGGATTATGTCACATCATTATATTTACATTACTCAGGTTAGTTCAGCTGCCAGATGAGGATGATAGAAGTGTTTATTCTTTCATCATTAAAAGAGCCAGAGTAAATTTCAAGTATTTCCAGTAT
The DNA here is from genome assembly GCA_000699545.1 of Podiceps cristatus. Taxonomy (NCBI): domain Eukaryota; kingdom Metazoa; phylum Chordata; class Aves; order Podicipediformes; family Podicipedidae; genus Podiceps; species Podiceps cristatus. Next base: position 16,792 of record KL287622.1, on the reverse strand, counting down.
TTGTTGTATTTATTTTTTTTAAGTCCATTTCTGAACAACTGTAAGAATACCCTCCTTAAACCATCCCTGAAGACAATTAAATTATGAATAAGCAAATACCAAATTCCCAAGTCCCCAAACTCACAAACTCTTGAAAATAGTCTCTTTGATATTATTCAAAAATTAAAGTACTTGTGGCTTCAGTTCTCCACGAGAGCTCCATCCTACTCAAAATAAAATTCGTATCAAAACCCCATTAGGCCACAAAACTCTAAGTACTGTATAACTACTACCTCCCCAGGAAGATATTTAAAGAAAACACCACGCTGCTCATTGCAACTCAGGTCTTGCTTAAATAAGCACGCATCTTAATCAGGGTCTGAAAAGCATATGCACTGTGTCTTTCATTAAGACAGTGATGCTCCTCCTCCATCCCACCTTTCCCTAGAGAGACTTATTTTGCATTCTTTTTTGAACTTACTTCAGTGTTGGCTAATGTTTAATTCTTTGTCTGTGGAAAAATTAAAAACACAAGAAAGGGTGGTGAATAGGGAGCTAAGACTGACTCTACCAAGAGACAGCATAGGTGTTCCTTTCTAACTGAAGTTTCCAGCTGCAAATTTCCTACTTGAAGATTAACTGAAAAAAATCTCATTAGACATGAAACAATGTATTTTGCATACTTCTCTCAATACTGAATGTGCCAACCTCACCCCCCAAAAGAACTGAAAACTGTATATAACTACATGCTGATAAGCTCAAGGCAGCATCAGACACTTCTGAGTGTTCTCCATCTTTATTTTACCATTTGTTGTGACAGTAACATGAATCAAATCAGATAAAAATATTAAGACACCACATATGCTTTTTATTTTACAACAAGTAGATATATCTATCCTAGGGTGCACAAAGTGGAATTGCAATAAAAGGCACCTGTAACAAGACGAGGCACAAAGGTTCAAACTCAGCTTAAGAGTTTGTCTTCAAACTTACAGATAGGGAAGAAAAAAGAGACCCAACTCAGAAAGCAGGTTCTACCATAAATATAGCTTGCCATGGTGCAGCTTTCCAAGTAGAGGAGACTGTTGCCCTAAATGGAGCACAGCTTAAGTGCAAAAGGAGAAAGGGGTTTGGAGAAGGGAAGACTTTGCTCTTAATTGGGCAAAATTACACTGTTTCTTTTTTTGGGACTGAAAACACAAGCTTGATTAAAGAAATTTTACACCACAGTAGCTATGGCACTCACCGACCTGACTGATGGGTCCCAACCAGCATAGAAAGAAGTCTGGAAAAAGAACCCCAACTTCTTTCAAGGGGGAAAAAAAATTCTATAAACCCAAATTACAAATATAAGGAAACTGTAGCTCTGTCTAATCTGTTCTCATTTTAGGATTCTCAATGAGTATCTCCTTTCTAATGGGCTAGCAAGGTGTGTGCTGGAATACTCTAACAGCCACGCTTGCATCTGCATGGAAGTGGTACTAACAGCAAATTCTGTTGCAGAAGACACACACAAATTATCTACATCATATTATGGACAAAGCACACAGTATAATGCTCTTGTCCCTAACTGTAGCTTTACATTAAGTAGTAACTCATTAAAATATTTTGACATATTTTAACAATACTCCACTGAAGAGAGACTCAGAGTAAGTGCTTCTTACTGTACAGCAAAACCAATTAGGAGCCTTTTTGTTCAAAATAACCAAAGGACCAAGTACTTGGTTTTACTGAGACTTACTTAAGAGTTATTTGAATTCTTTTGGTTTTCCCCAAGGTAGTTTTTATACCTGCTCATATAATCTAGCATGACAGAATGGCGAAGAAAGAATATTTCTTATTCTTGGAACATCGTAAGTATGCATCACCGAAGTTCAATGCATATGCTTTTCTTTCCTTCTTCTTGTATTTTAGATCTTTAGTTTTTATTAATATAGCCAGATTAAACTGCAGAAGGGACAGAGAAGATGCCTATTAATAATGAAAAGCAAAGTAGTTTTGTGAGGTCAAATCAACCCCAATCTATTTGTTTTCTTAGGACTGCAGGAAAACAAGACAAAACAAAAAACCACAACTGTAAGAACAATCTCAAATATAGTCTTTTCTATTTTTAAGCAAATTTGGGGTTTTTTTGACTGTTATAGGTTTGTTTGCTCTGCAGATCAGCTTTTTTTAATGAACATTTGCAATTACCTTTTTAATTTATGAAACACATTGAAACTGAACGAACGAATTAATACTTCTTAAAAGTGTTTAATGTATCTGCTAAGGGCCTGAGGAGGGCATGGATGAACTGAATCAAAACCAATCAGCAACTTAATGCAGTACCTTCCAATCTGCAATTTCATAGTGACTACAGTGCAATAAACACTTCCAAACATGAAGCACATTTTAATGGCAGATTTGGTTTTTGTAACAACACAATTAACTTATATTGACAACCACAAAGATTTCATGTTGCATGGAAGTCAAGCTGCTTTCATATGGACACCCCTGGCTTCTGCTTCTCTTTGTTTAAAGAAAACTACATTCTCTACTGGGATGTAACATTAATAATTAAACTATCTATTAAAACCCCATTGCTAGAACATGAGTCATATCTACACTCATAAAATATTTGCAAGAGAGACACAGTGAGTAAAAGAAATTAAGTGCCCCAAAGTAAAATGCTCATATAATGTGTTAAGATGCAAACTGCTGAAATCCTTTCAGAAACCTGTAAGCAGCTTAATGTAACTCATTAAAATGGGTGCTGCCTAATGATTGCTGTTAATTAAGACTGCTTGCTGTGAAAAGTTCTAATCAAATAATTGATTCAGGTTTGATTAGAAAATACAACTGTCAGGAACAGTATTGACATCCTGCACGTATAACTAGTTATAATTCATAAGCAAAATTATGTAAGTAAACAGGGAAATTTGCTTGTATTTTAAGATCATTAAGGCATTTTCGATCCCTCTCATTATTACTGCTAAAAGCTTGATTCAAAGCCCAATGAAGTCAACTGGAAGGGTCACATCAATCTCAATGGACATGAGGGGTGAGGCAGACTGGTCCCCATAACTTAGCAACAGGCAGTGTGAGGGAGCCTCCAAACTGCCTGCGCCTGAGCAGCAATACAGACACCAGTCTTTCTGCCCACCTATCATTCTTTTCTCTCAGTCATGCGAAGCTGTTTGTTGGAGTTTTCTTGTTGGTCTTTTTGGTAGAGGGATCTAGTTAGCATCTGACAAAAACAAGGCTGTCCAGATTTATTTTCAATATAGGACCCTGACATTTGGTTGACAGGGTTTTTTTTGGTGTTGTGGTTTTTTTTTTTTTAATCCCTGACATGTCAAAATCTTTCAAAACGTTGGGGGGGGGGGGGGGGGGTTGACTAAAAAGGAAGCATCCTTTCAAGCAAAGGGAACAGGTCACTCCTCCTGACCTCCAGCAAATGCCTGCCAATAACCAGCTGCCGATGATGGCTGACAATGACTTGGCTCCAAGTTTCAAGTGGCTAAATTCCTCCCTCAAGCACATCACTCCGGCAAGGACCATAATCCTACTTCATCTGTTTCTGCTCAGGCAGCCTGCTCCATAGTAATGAAAACCTTTGAGCTATTCGTTTAAGATCTTGCTTAGGAACTAGCAATAAATAAAGGAACAAAGGCACATATATCCGTATATTGGCAGGAGGGCATGAAATCAGGGCAGAAAACGTACTAGTATCTACCAATATACTCAATTATCTCTGTAAGACAGCAAAGAGCAATTAAGACCTCCTAGGCAATGCAGATTGTACCTACATGGATTCAAGAGGGTGCCTGATTTGAAGAAAACAGCCTGCACTGTCTTGACCCAAGCCAGTCAGACACTGTTCTCACCAGCACTCCTCAGTAAAAAGAGCCATTTCACTTTCATTGCTTTTAGCCAGATGAACCTCAGCAGGATTTCAGCTCTGACATTTGACTTCATGTCTCAGCTGGGCTTATTAGCTCAAGTGCAGCATCGCATGAACCCAACAACATGCAATGCAGACCACACTAGTTCTCAGCCAGCTCACATCTGTGCACCTTAAATTTCCCTTCCAAGCTACAGGCACAATAGGAAGTAACTACCCTGCTTTTTAAAATGAAAGATAGGACACCTAGCGTTAAGAGCACTTCCTAACCCCTAGGCTAAGCAAACTTAGGCTATTTACGGAGGTGTCTTTTGGATTTGCAACTGGCAGAAGTTGCTCAGTAGAGAGCACAAAGCTGGTGTTAAATACTCAAGTTTCATGTCTAAAAATCAATGGACATTATTAAAAATGTAGAATCTGACTTTTTAATTTTTTTTAATTCTAACCTTAATCTTACATGTAAAACTACTTTCTTGCAGATTAGTAACTTACTGTTGTAAATACTGACAACATTTTTGGGAGAAAGCAAGTTTTTGTATCGCTAATATTCTGAATATATTGAATGATAAATAAATCCAATTATTTTCAATCATGAGTATAAAGAGACTATGACTCTGTTTCCAGTGAATATACTAAAAAAAAGGCCTATAAAGCCATTCATCTCCTCCTCCATGGTAGGGATTAATTTTAAATATAGAGTTTGACTATTTTTTTGGATGTTTTGTATTAGGGGAAAATTACTCTCCTTAAAATTCAGTTATGAAAGATGACAATATGTGTTTCTATTTTTCCTTCTTGCCTCAGGGCATAAGGTTTTCTGACACAAGTACTAGGCTTGATCTTTACAGGGTACTAAAAGAGACAGCACAAAGGTTTTTAACAGCTGACACCACCTCTTGATTTGGAGAAAACCTTATGAAATTTAAACCGATTAAAAAGATTAAAAAAAAAAAATCAAAATAGTGTGCTACCAGAAAGTCCATGCCAACAACAGTTCAGGATTTCACAAAAGTATCCTCATTGATTATATATAAAACCCCCAATAAACTGTAGTTTAGTAGCAGTCAGGGTTATACACATGCATAAAAGCTCAAGAAGTTGAGAGCATCTATGAGTCTCTGCAACACTATCACATAGGCCTCTGCCAGAAGAAGAGACCAAACAGTGATGAGATCAGACCCCTCTCAAAATCCATGACCCACACGCTATATGACCACACCACTGAACTCTGCCTAGATGACACCACATACCCTGGGCTACATATCCTACTGAGAATGCTTATCCCATCACAGCACCAGCCCGGGCAAAATGCCAAGAGCTTCCATTTGATGAAGGCACTCATCTGATTAAACATTAAAATGAATATACATCACCCAGGTCTGATTATTTTAGTTACGTTTATTCTACTACCCCAACAGTAAGAGCTACCATTAATTTTATATCTTCCTTCAGATCATGATAAACAATTCATAAAGAAGATCACTGATGCTATGCTACTGCTGTTGCTGCTGCATCAAATTTGTCATACATGAGATTAAGCAGGTATCAAGTAGACAAAAATGCCTGCAAACTCCTTCTCTTACTGACATGACTATGACATTGACAGAGTATCTTGCACCCTCCTGTTCACATCATTTCTGCCCATGATGCCCGTATCAAAATTTATCATATCCCAATCAGTCTGTACTCAGTTTGTTTCCAGACTTCCCATCTTTCAGGTAAAAAAACCATCAGTAATTCTACTTCAGCTACATAAAAACATACATACAGCAGACTCCACAGTTGTATGAGACAAATATTCTTTCTGCAAAATAAGAAGCTGTAGAGGTACAGCAAAGCCCTGTTATTATATTATTTGCAGCTGACAGCCTGTGGAGAATTAGCTTTTCTATACCACAGGCAGAAAAATGTGCAGGAAGATTAGTACAGACAGGATGAAACTAATGTAGAGAAACAATCAGTGGCCAAGAAACCCTCCAAGGTAGTTTCCAGAGGTAACACTCCAGGATGCCACCTTGCTTTATTAGCTTAACTACTTCTTGGGCATCTACTAATGTTCCATACACCTCAGCACAAAATCCTGCAAAGGACTTCTCAACAAACATGAATATGCTGCACCCATCAGCTAATGCCCTATCCAAACTGCTATCATCCAATACAGTCACCTACCAAGATCATGACCTGAGATTTGCAAATGGCTTCAGGTCTCCCTGAAACTTCTCCTTTACCAGTGGCCTCTTCTACTTGCAGAATCCCACTAAATGAATTCTTCCTAACACACATGCAGCCACTCATTACACTGTTCAATGGGCTTTAGACAGGTGACCAGATACTACACTAGAGAGAATGACACAAAACTTATCCAGAATAAAATAGATAGAATATAAACTCTATGCTACCATATCATAACTTACAGAACCACAATAATTCCTGCAAGCGTATGCATTCTTCTGAAACAGTACATAGGACAAAGTCTCGGAGACAAGACAGACAAACACACTGATTTGAAGCTTGTTGTGTTGTACTCCCGCATATCATACGCAATCTGTTCCAGATTGCTCTGTTCTGCTGTTCTTCAAGACCAAGATTTAGATGCTATTGTCACGTCCTGTGATTACAATTAAGTTTTGGAAAAGTCATTTATATGTTACCTTGCACTGGAATAATAAGGGTTTCCTTCCTCCTCAAATCTCCTAATGATTGGCTCCTTCAAAGCTGCTTCATCTGCCTCTGATAACTTAAAAAAAAAAGGCAAATAAACACACACAGACAAGATATTCTTTAATGTTTTTTTCCAGAATGACAGTAGAGCTTTATCTGCAGCATCAAACCATAAGAAATGCCTAAATGATCTCCCAAAGCTTTTTCCTTTTTACGCACAATTATCAATTTAGTGTCTTTGACAATTAAATTAAAATATCACTTTTCAAAAAGGATGGGTGGGAAAAGGAGAGTACAAATATACTTAACTGAGTATAAGAATAACTGCAGATCAGCATCTGAAAATTACTGTAGCTACTGTACTGAGTAAACACTGTTCTGAACCCTTTGGCAAGATTTTTTAATAAAACAAGTCTGTGCTATTCTAACACTGTGTTTCTCTATGATCCAGACTGGTCACCACTGTAATTCAGATTTCAAGTTTCTAACACATTTTACTGACGTTAACTACAATTATTTTCTCAAACTTCTTTCTGGGTATCATCCTATCTATCTTAGGGATTTGGGAAGTTAAGACAGAGGGAGATGAGGGTGAATATATTCTATCCACAGATAGCTAAAGTGTAGAAAAAAAGAACTGTTGAGATAACATGTACATAGCACTTCATTATTCTGTATAGCTACTCATGACAAATACAAGCAATTTTAAGGCATCATAATAAAAATAAGTTCTTACGGGACCAAGGCACTAGTATAAACATAAACCATGTAATTTAAAAAACACAGCAGAGGTGTACAGAGAAAAGATTATTAAACAAAATACCACTAATTTTCAATTAAAACGTTGAAATTAGTAAAAACTTTTTCCAAACCTCTATGGACATCTGCTGTTACAAGTTTCATAATTCTCAGTCACTGAATAATTTGAACATCAGCTTTCTATAAAACTGCTTACTTCAAAAATAACTGCTTACTTCAAAAAAAACGGGAAAGACACCCGTTCTCACATATTCCTCCTCCAGGGAGGATCCCTGGCTGCTCATCTTGGGCAGAAGTAATAAACTGGTGCACAAAATACAGAAGATGATGGTATAAGAAATATTTATCTTTTTAAGCAAAGATGAAAAATGTCATGAACAATCTTCACATTTACAAGATGTAAACAATAAACAATTCACAAACACTTCATCTTTGTCAATGCACTAGGTGGCATTGGGAGAACCGTAGATGTCTGATGTCTCAATCTGTAATATCCTTTCCTAGCTCATAAACTGAGCAACTTCAGTGAAAGAGTAAATGATAATGACATCACTGCAAATGAAAGAGGAAAGATGTACCTGTTTTCCCTCCCTTGCTTTTTGGTCCTTAGCTATTGTAGCTAGAACAGTTGCAGCTTGTTCCCCTCCCATCACTGATATGCGAGCATTGGGCCACACATACAGAAATCTTGGACTGAAAGAATACATATTAATTATTAAAGAAAGACATTACTTTATTTCCTAGTACCGAACAAATTCTTGCTCAACTAAGAATTCATTTTTATGCATGACAATCTTACAACATATTAGTTTTTAAAGAATGTAAATTAATGTATTTCAATGCTTGCAGCATTATGTTCAAAAATAAAAAAAAAATCTGCTCATTTCCTATTTTCAAGAACCTTAAAAATTTATTTCTCTCTTCCTTAAGTCTCTTTATCTCACACCTCCCCCCCGGAATTTTTCAAAAATATTACCAACAACTTCAATAGTATCAGGGACCTCGAAAAATGAAAAACACATTTATGTGAGTCATATTCAAAGGGTCAAAAAAATAAATCCTTGGGGGTTCTGCAAACATTACTCATAAAAACAGGCTCATTATAGTGAATAAGGAATTCTTTTACACAAGCTGGTAGTCTTCATATGAATGTGGAATAAAGGACCCACCAATACTGCCTAATGATTGTTTAGGACTGTACAATTTTTCCTCCAAGCATGTCAGCACGTTTACATTAGAAGTTCTCCCCAATGACCTAATTCAAGGTTAATCATGAGCCTATGAATCTCTACAAGTCTGTCAGGTTGTTACTATTACCATATTCACTGAGAACTGTTTTGTTTTCAAGACAGCACAACTTCTGCAAGAGTTGAGATAGTTTTCAGAATGGTACTTCAGGGTGATGTTCTCTTAACTTAGTTTTATTTTCTGACATAATCTGAAGTAACACTTACCTATATGCTCTTCCACACATCCCATAATTTCCAGCTCCATACGAACCACCAATAATCACTGTTATTTTAGGTACATTGGCACAAGCTACAGCAGTTACCATCTTGGCACCATCTTTTGCTATCCCTCCGGCTTCATATTCTCTACCAACCATGAAACCTAAAGAATTACAACATTAAAAAAAGAGTCACTAGTTTTATATTATTATACTGTGCTAATATGTCACACTATGTGCATTACAGCACATGCAGAAAAAAGAAATGAAGAACAAATCATAAGGCAAGGCCTTCACCAGCTGCTGACAGGCTGATTTCAGAACAGGCTGAAGATGTAGGTACAACAAAGCAAACAAGGTGCTGTCCAAAAGTCACAGCCTCAACAGTTAACAGCAAAGCCTATGACATAGTGAAATGTGAAAACACTGAGCTTATTCACCTGTAATATTCTGCAAAAACACAAGGGGAATATTTCTCTGGCAACACAACTGGATAAAATGTGTACCCTGTGGAGATGAAAGAAAAAATAATAATAAAAAAGAGAGTAAGCCATTAAAAGTTGGATCAGTGCAGCTATTACTACCAGCACTCTGAGGTCTGTGACAAGTCTCCTTCCACCGAAGTCCATGGGAGTACTTGCATCATGCATTCACTCTAGCAGAAGTAAGAAAATGCCAAAAATGTGTGAGTTCAAGGGTAAAGCAGAAATAATATCCTTAAAAAGCATTACTGCTGATCGTGAAAAGCTCAACTGTTTTGACTCAGCCAATATGTAGTTAAACCACAGACGGCTTCACAGTGTGGCACCTGATGTCAAGTTTTGTAAACTCTCAGGGTAATTAAGACAGCCAGTCAGAAAAAAATCTCAATCTCTGGTACAAAAGAAAATTATTCTCTGAAACTGGGAAAGGCCGACATACATTATTTGCTCATGGCCGTGCCAATTGCTGTAACACTTTTTCTCAGAGCAGATGCCCTCTCCACATTTTATAGGAAAAGACCATTTTCTTAGAAAAGATACTAATAGTAGATTCTAAGCTTCTATTTCAATTAGACATAATCTAAATCAGTGAAGTTCCTCAGGTTATTTACACACTGCTGGTAAAACCATAAAAAGTATGTAACACAGCAACTGAAAAAAAATCTCTAATCTCTTCACAAGACAAACCCAGAAAAATTTATGAAAACAAGAAAGAGAAAAAACATAAGGCATAATCTTTAGCTAGCTTTTTCAGAAAAGCACTTGAAAAGCATAGTGATGATCATGGGAAAAAGATGTGTCACAACTCATAATATAAATGCAAAAAAAAAAAAAGAGGAATATTGTTAGATTACAGTGCTTACAGAGGGAACATGATGGACAAAAGTCTCTCTAGAAGTGAAACAAGTGAAACCTTGACCATCTCCTTTTACAATACTGATATGCCAGCAAAAGTCAGCCGAGGAAGATTCCTTACATTTTTTTCACTGGTAGGAAAAAAGTTGCAGCACTAAATTATCAGAAAAATAGTATTAGAAATACTGAGAGTTACTTTCAACTTGAAGTAACTGTGTTAACACAAAAGCTAGCCAAGAACAATGTAACTTACTGCAGTACTCCAAGTTGAAAGTATTCCTTCAGTACATGAGAGTCATTTTCATGTATTATTTTATTATAGCTATAATTCAAGTAAAATTACTTCCTTTCTCCAAATCTCTCATCAAGGCTTTCTTTTTTCCTATGGATTTTCAGTATCGATTTCCTCATCATTAGATTGAGGAGCCTGCTAGAACAAAACTACCATATAAAATTGATATTACAAAAAATTCAACTGGCAGTAGTTTCTTGAAAAAATAAAGAACCAAACAACATAGAACAAGGTAGGTAACGACTGTCATCTCCAGAAACTCTTTCTCATTAACCCCAAGTCCAATCTGTAAAGTACTGCTAACTGCAATGCAACCACAATATTCCATCAAAGAAGCCCTTTAATTCACAAAACAGGTACTGTAGACCACAGATTTTATGAGACTGCGCGTTTTCACTCATTAGTATAAGTTCACAGCTGCTGCAGCAAAATATGAAAATTAAATCTCTGGTAAACCAATGAACTGACTACTGGCACCCAGGTTTGAAATTTTCCAGTTATTACAAAAACAATGAGTGATTTATTGTAGTACTTCACAGTTTAGAGGTTAGGAACTATAACTAACATTTTATTTTATGCAATCAGCATGGACTTTTCTTCTTCTACAGCTTCTGTTGTAATAGCCTTAGGTTTCAGGCTGTACTATTTCAACTGTGCTGAAACAGTCACACAAATTCAAATGCTGTATTTTCCTATTGACCTATCTACTTCGTATCAGAAAAATGCACAGAACACTGTTTTTAAAGCATGGTCAATTATTTTTACAGCTTATTAAGCTATTTCATACTTACATGAAAAATGTGGAGCCAGTCCACTTCCATTATTGAGAAACATTCCTCATTTCAAGAGCAAGTTGATCACCAGAAGTATTGTTTCTCAATGGCAAAACAGTTAATAACCTATTTATTTACCTTTTTTGCTGACTCTGAGAAAAGAACTCCATTGTTTCCAATAATTCCTACTGGATAACCAAATATTCTTGCAAATCCTGAAGGAGAAAGATAAACTTGTAAAATTTCGCATGTATTTATTTTACCATAGCATATAAAGGTAATACTTTCTCTGGGTAACAGAAACAGCTATTCTTTTGAATAAAAGAGTTATTAAAAATACCAATGGGTGAGCCAAACAGAATGAATTCAACTATAAAACCAGTGGGAACATATACAGAATAATTATATTTCTAAATACCTGTAATTAAAGTATCGCCATACAGGGCTTTGAATTCATCAAATTTACTTCCATCAACAATTCTAGCAATGACCTTAAGAAAAAACAGAAAAATAAAATTAAATTCCTAATCTTTCATAATTTTGAATTTCTTTAGAAATACAGACCATGCTAACATACAACTTAAAACAAATGCTTTCCATTTAGAGAACATCAAGCATCTCATCATATAAATAGTCTGGATGGCAGACAAAACCCATTTACTTTTTAAAGAGTGATTTATCTATGTGTATATGGAATTTCAGGATTAAGAATATTCTAACTGAACAGTTTAAAGTACACAGGAACCAAATTTTCCTGATTAGTTAAATTTCAAAGAAAAACTGCTACCTCTGGTTATATTAAACATTAATCAATAGACTCACATTTATAAAGAGAAAAACATACACAGCCATGAGTCACTTTCTTAGAGATAAGTTTATTTTCATCTTAAGTTTGTGACATACAAAAATAATGAAGATATGGTTCTGAGGTTTCTCTGAGATGCAAAGGAGCCATTTTATGTAACTATAGATCCACGGCTAGTGAGACATTTGCCAGAAGATATTTATTTCAACTTTAAAAGAACATAAATCCAAAGAACCACAACTTTCAAGACTGCAGTGTGAGACTCAATTTAAGTGTACACCTTTTTTCCCTTAATGCAAAGCAAATCTTAGTAACTTATGACAAAGTATTTTAAGAAAGGTACACATTAAGACTCTTCCTAAAATAAATACTTGATTGGTAGTGAAAAAGGCCCTGAATATGGGATCTATGCAAAATATGAGAAAGGACATGGTCGTGGATGAAGGTACTGAGGCAAATAATTGCACTAGACCTGCAGTAGAGTAGAGTAGTCTCCATATATGGTTGGGAAATGTGGGTGATTAAATTCCATAGATGTTCAAATATTTGATCTCTACTGTCACAGGATTAGCAGAAAAAGCAAGCTATCATATCACTCAGCAAGTTTATAGAATGCTTTGCCGGCGCAGAGTTCCCGCTGTTCCTTAGCTGCCCTCCAAGATGCAAACCAGAGGGCCAACTGCCTTCTGAGCAAGGAAGACTACGAATCCCCTCACAGCCCTTCAGGGAAACCTGCACAGTTGAGTGCCCCTCTGAAATGCCTGTACACCAATGCACGCAGCATGGGGAGTAAACAGGAAGAACTAGAGACCGTGTGCAGTCGCGGGGCCATCTGCAATCTCAGAGACACGGTGGGATAGCTCACAAGACTGGAACACTGTCATGGATGGCCATGTACTTTTTAGGAACGACAGGCCAGCAAGGAGAGGTGGTAGAGTTGCTCTCTATGTGAGAGAGCAACTGGAATGTATTGAGCTCTGCCTAGGAAGGGATGATGAATGGGTTGAGAGCTTATGGGTAAACATTAAGGGACAGGCTAACATGCGGGACACTCTATGGGTGTTTTCCACAGGCCACCTGATCAGGAAGAGGAAGTCAATGAAGCCTTCTACAGGCAGCTGGAAGTAGCTTCATGATCACAGGCCCTGATTCTCATGGGGGACTTCAACCACCCTGGTATTTCCTGGAATGACAACACAGCCAGGAACACACAGTCCAGCAGGTTACTGCACATCATTGACAATAACTTCTTGTCACAGGTGGTGGAGGAGCCTACGAGGGGAGGAGTGCTGCTAGAGCTGGTACTAACTAATAAAGAAGGGCTAGTTGGGGATGTGAAAGTTGGTGGTAGCCTTGGCTGTAGAGACCACAAAATGGTCAAGTTCAGGATCCTGCATGGAAGAAGTAGGGCAACAAGTAGGATTACTACCCTGAACTTCAGGAGAGCTAACTTTAGCCTCTTCAAGGACCTACTTCAAGGAATCCCATGGGTTAGAGCTGTAGAAGGTAGGGTGGCCCAAGAGAGCTGGCTAAAATTCAAGAACCACTTACTCCAGGCTCAAGACTGGTGCACCCCAACGAGTAGAAGATTAACCAAAGGAGCCAGGAAGCCTGCATGGATGAGCAAGGAGCTTCTGGATAAACTCAATTGGAAGAAGGAAGCTCAGAGATTGTGGAAAAAGGAACTGGCCACTTGGGAGGAGTATAGGAATGTTGTCAGAGCAAGCAGGGATGCAACGAGGAAGGCTAAAGCCTGCTTCGAATTAAACCTGGCAAGGGATACCAAGGGCAACAAGAAGCTCTTCTTCAAGTACATTAGCAGCAAAAGGAAGACTAGAGAAAATGTGGGCCTGATGCTGAATGATTTGGGTACCCTGGTGACAGACGATACAGAAAAGGTGGAGCTACTGAATGCCTTATTTGCTTCAGTCTTTAGTGCTAAGGCTGGCCCTTGGGTATCCCAGACCCCGGAGTTAACAGAGAAAGTCTGGAAAAAGGAAGACCTTCCCTTGGTTGAGGTGGATCAGGTTAAAGAAAAGTGTGGCCAGCAGGTCGAAGGATGTTACCCTCCCCTTCTACTCTGCCCTGGTGAAACCCCATTGTGAGTCCTGTATCCAGTTCTGGGCTCCCTAGTTTAAAAGAGACAGGGGGCTACTGGAGAGAGTTCAGTAGAGGGCTACTAAGATGATGAGGGGACTGGAACATCTCTCTCATGAGGACAGGCTGGGACATTTTAGCCGGGAGAAGACTGAGACATCCTTGTCTATAAATATCTCAAGGGCGGGTGTCAAGAGGATGCAACCAAATTCTTTTCAGTGGTGCCCAGTGACAGGGCAAGGGGCAACAGGCACAAGCTGGAACACAGGTAGTTCCATATAAACATGAGAAAAAAGTTCTTTAGTGTGAGGGTGACAGAGCACTGGCACAGGCTGCCCAGAGAGGTTGTGAAGTCTCCTCCTCTGGAGATATTCAAAACCCATCTGGATGTGTTTCTGTGCAACCTGCTTTAGAGGATCCTGCTCCAGCAGGGGGGCTGGACTAGATGGTCTCTAGAGGTCCCTTCCAACCCACACCATTCTATGATTTTATTTCCTGGCAGATTTTTCAGAATGCTATCTCTCTCTCATCCTTGCTCATCCTTCTTAAAAGTATAACCAAAAAGCATTTTATTTTCAGCATGCCGTTGCCATTGCAATGGATCCACTGGACAAAAATATTTTTTAAATAATGTTAAAAGATTTAATGAAATTTAAATATTCATTATATACCCCAAATGAGACTTCTGTAAACAAACTATGATGATTTAAAGAGTGATTTTCTGCAAGGAAACTGAGTGCATGCATGTATGGGCATGTGGATCTTGTATTTATATTCATACCTCTTTGACATCAAAGTTTCTTTTTAGCTGATCGCCAACTATTCCATATATTTCATCAGCA
>JMFS01129934.1:0-11028 GCA_000699545.1 Podiceps cristatus | reverse complement strand
TTTTTTTTTTTTTTAATTGAATTGGAAAAGGAAATACATTTAAAAAAAAGAGCGCTTCACAGACAGCTCTTGAAATAGCTGTGCATGAACACAGCTTATGGACCTTTGTAACTGTTCCAGCTCAGGTGACTGGGATGCAAAAAATGTACTGCAAATCACCACCCTTATGCATCACACTTCCCTGGTGTGACACCCCACACACAACTCAAACCCTGTCTCAGACTCTTCCTCTCAAGAGGAGTGTAATGCCTTAGCAACATCTAGCACAGTCATATGACACATGTTCATGATTTTATGAATGTTATTTATAAAAGGCTTAGAGTCTCTGTGTCCTTAAATCATGATTCAAGGGTGGGGATGTTATTTCATTAGAAGATAAATTACATGTTGTAACTTGATGGCAGTTTTTAAAAAGAAACTGCCCTACAGCAGTTGGACCAGTTGAGCAGATATTTTCCTCCTGAGCTTACAGGCTGGCCCCAGAAATGAAGCTGCTGAACAGAACTGAGCCCATGCCAAGTCATTGTTATGCCAGGACAAACATCGGCTTCTTCTCCCTACTCTTGACATAATACATCCCTGCACAAACATGACTGCTTTGCATGTCCCTTCCCACCCGAGAGAAAATCCTGAAACAGCTGGGATCTCTATCACCTGGGCATCAAGCCTATTTCATTCACATGACAGGAGATCTGTGCCTGTGTTGGGGGCAGGGAGTATTGAAGCCTCCCCCCCTTTCCCATGCAAGAAAGGTTTATTTAGCTGACTGGTAAAGCATACTTAGAAATCTAAGCAAATGTTGTTTTTTCAAACGAAAACATTCACACTCACACTACCTGAATTTAAGCTGATGCTGTTTTCATTCCTGTGGATGAGGTTTGGAGCACGTAAATATGCTTGTTAAAAATAAGGAAGAGGCCACAGTCTTTTGGGACTATCACAGAGGACCACTAGTGCATTGTTCCTACTGTTATTTGTGGTCAGTGGCTAAAATCAGCATCTTGGCCAGAATTCTTCATTTGCTGGGCTTCAATTCAGAAAAAAAAATGGAGATGAATTTTTAATTTGAAATAGGAAGGAGGAGTTTTTCGTCTTTTCTGCATCTGTCACAAATGAACTGTTCCCAACACACAGTCAGACCAGGAGCATCCTCTGTGCCCTGCTCCAGACACTGCACTTTGGCAGGAATTGTGAATGCCGTGTGCCTAGCAGTCAAGGCCCGCACTATCCTTGCTCAGAAGAGGTGCCAACAGCAGTCAAAGCTTTGAACCAGTGAGAAGACTCCAGCGTACATTGTCAGTATGGTAGATTCATAAGTGCCTAATAGTATGACAAGGAAAAATGACTCATAGCATTATATGTACAGCCCTTAAAATGAAAGCTTTAACTTGTGAAGTGTAGAGGAAGAGAAGCCTCGTTAATCCTAGCAGTCCTTGATCCACTGTGTCTGGGGAAGGGGTCACTACCTGCCTGATAGTATGGAGGAGAAGGGCTCCTTCCCAACCTTCTCTCCTTCTTCCCATGTCTCCCTATTCCCCCATCCTCAAACTGATGTTCAGCTTTGCAGGGTATACTGCTGTTGCACTTGTCTTTGAATAACTCCAGTAAATTCAAGCAGATCAGAGCAGGCATAAACCTAACTCACTGGCCTGGAAGACCAATATAGCTCCAGTGTTCATGCTGGGATGAGGTTCCCAGTTGGGAGCAGCCAGGCTAGGCGCTGGCTTGACACACTTCTCACAAACAATCCCAGCTCCCAGGAGAAGGGCTCCTGAGTCAGTGCTGGCCACTCATCATGGGACAGGAGGGAGCCCACAGTCCTCCTGCAGCTGGTTTCTTCAGGAGCAAGTCATCTATTGCTCTGACATCCATTTGCTGCTAGGTTTTGAGAGAAGCAGCACAAAAACCAAAGGACCTGCCATGTAATCTTTGTTTAACCTGTCTCTCGTGCTCTGCAGCTTCTCTTAGCAAGACTGACATTGACTTTTTTTTTTGCTGAAGGGAGGGCAGTGGGCAGGGGATTAATGCACTGTTTCTCACTACATCCCACATTACTGTTACGTTGCAAGCCACAGACACTCCAGGTCAGTCAGTAATTTGATGAATCATCAGACATTTGTTCCTGAAGACCCTTCGCTCTACCAACCACAGAGTTAACTCATAATTAAAACCCCAGATTTGTCCATGGTTCAGCCTTTCTGTTCAGAGCCTCTGCTCACCATTCCCAGGATTTCAACTCTACTAGCATGCTTAATTTCTCAAGTAAGCTGTCACCTATCCCTTGTTTCTGGAGGTGGAAAGCTCAGTCATGGGCCACCAGTAACTTTTACTACCGACACACAGACGTCATGGCCCATCCTACACACACCACAATAAACCATTAGTCACTGCAGATATATCTAAATGTCTTGGAAAAGCGCCGTGTAAATACCAATAAAATCCAAACAAGTATTTTATGTTTTGAATGAATATATCTCTTTTCAGCAGTGGAGCTAAAGTCCTTAGCACCTGCTAACCAAATCCTCTAATAATCTCATGAAGTATCACATCTGATCATAGGCAGGGGTCTGGCAGCACTTCAGAAAAACTCAGAGGCTCAGCCTGCCCTAGAAACTGGGGCTACTGTCAGAGAACCAGTTTCCTGCCCCTGGAGAGGTCCCCCCTGCCTGCAGGCCCAGCCTCGCCCACATCTGCCCTTCCCAGTACCACCTGCTTAGTGTAGCATCACCAGACAGCTTGAGAGAAAGCAAGACAAACATCCTTCCTCTGACTTTCACTGTCCTCCTCACTGCTGGCTCTGCCCCCTGTCAGCATTGCTTCTCCCTCCAGAAGCCAGGGAAGGCCTCCCCTCTCTCTTGCACTCTCAGACCTACTCTGGCTCATGCAAAGCATAGTTTTGCTGTCCCTGCTTCAGATAACTGTTGGTTTGTGCCTGAACCCTTGTGAAGGTCAACACTCTTCACCAGGTATGTAAGAAACAAAGTGACCCTTCCAAAAGCCAGTGTCGGTGGTTAGGGCTGTAACAGAAACCTAAGGGCCCTTATGTTGTCTTTAACACTCCCTTTCTTCTGTTATCATTAGCATTTGCCTGGTCCCCAGACTCCTCTTAAGCTGACCTCCCACCAGTTACCTTCCCCCATCTCTCTGAAACCAAGCTTCTTTAATTTTACTGTACAAGGCAAGTTCTTTTCAGGTGAAGCCCTTGCACAGAAGCATGGCATTGTAGAACAGTTTTCACTGCATAATCCACTGCTGTGCTGAAAAACTTGCTTCTAAGGTTGCTTTCAAGCAAAACTATTTAGCTTAGCAGAGTATTGTGTCACCATGCTTCACTTTTCTCTATATAACTTTACACCTTGCTGTATAACCTAAGTTTAGATGCAGAGAACTCATTAACTTTTGGGAATGGGATGTTAACAAATTTTGAGTGAATTATCTTCCTTTCCTTCAGAAAGTTTAATTCATAAAATAAATGTTTCGGGTTACACATTTGAGCTGCTATAAAGTAAACCATAGCAAGGAACCTTGTAAAAAGCAACTGCTTGCTTTGTGTGGTGCAACTTGATACAGCGTGGTGTTCCCACAGCTATGCAATGCTCTGTCCTTACATCCCCTGCACATCTATGGTAGCTGCACTGATGCTGCAGCATACCAGTAAAAGATTCCACTGCAGGCATTTCTGCAATTCAGCCTCATTTCCGAGAAGTGATCAGAATTTTCTATGGTTCCTTCAAGCCCTTCTTAAAAACCAGCAATGTTTTTAATAGAAATGTGGTCGTCTTATTAATATTTGACCGAGGCAGCAGCTCTCTGATGTGATGAGCAAGCAGCAGGGAAAGGGGAAGTGGAAGATGAAGACAGCAAGGTGAAGTAGTGTGCTGTGGCCGTGCAGGTGGCACCGTGGCTTACATCGAAGGGCAGCAGTGATTGCTAATGCAGAAGAGCTAAAGACAAAATCTCTCTCCTGTTGCTGCACTACGAGGAGAAAACTGCTGCCTCCTGCAGGAAAGCCAGTCAAGGGCGCTCTGATTCCCACAGGTTTCTAAACAATTTTGTGTCTTTGTTTCCTCAGTTCGAGAATACAGCCATAAAATCCCTTTTTCCTTTAGACATCACAACCTTTTCTGCACCAGTGATACCAGTATGGAAAGCTGCAGAAGTCATGATTTCAGAGACTGGCTTGTATTTAGGACAGAAAATGGTGACAAAGGCGAGGCATAAACTGAAAGTAAAATTTATTTTATTAACGTATATAGTTCACACAGACACCTGAACTATCCCCTTTCAAAAACCCAGCCTAGCAAAACTGTCAGGTTCCCACATAGTAATGTCAGTCAGGATCAGACTCCAGGCTCTGAGGCAGAAAGCTGTCTCTGTTCCATCTCTCTTCTCCCAACAGTAACATCACAATATATCTTATCAAATCTTAACACTTGTTCAAAGAACTGCAGTGTGTAAGAATCCCCTTAGATTCACTAAGGAGAAGTCATGCTTGACCAGCTTGATAACTTCTATGATGAAGAGCCTGCCTTAGTAGATATGGGGAGAGCAGTGGATGTTGTCTATCTAGACTTCGGTAAGGCTTTTGACACTCTCTCCCATAAGATCCTCATAGAGAAGCTGTTGATGTATGGGCAGGATGAGCAGACCTTGAGGTGGACTGAAAACTGGCATGAAGCCTAGTTGGAGGCCAGCAACTAGCAGTGTGCCCCAGGCATCACTACTGGGTCCAGTCCTGTTTAACAACTTCATTAGTGATCTGGATGATGGGGCAAAGTGCATCCTCTGCAAGTGTGCAGATGACACCCACTGGGAAGAGTGGCTAATATGCTAGAGGGTTGTGCTGCCAATCTGAGGGATCTTGACAGGCTGGAGAATTGAGCTGATGGAAACCTCATGCAGTTCAACAAGGAGAGAAGTGTAAAGTCCTGCACCTGAGGAGGAACAACGCCACGCACCAATGTATGCTGGGGCTGCCTAGCTGGAAAGCAGCTTTGCAACAAGGACCTGGGGGTCCTGGTGTACATGAAGTTGAACATAGGCCAGCAATGTGCCCTTGTGGCAAAGGTGGCAAATGGTATCCAGGGCTGCATTGGAGAAAACATTGCCAGGAAGTCAAAGGAGGTGATCCTTCCCCTCTGCTCAGCACTGTGGCCAGGCCACACCTGGAGCACTGGCTCCAGGCCACACCTGGAGCACTGTGTCCATTTCTGATCTCTCCAGTACAAGAGACACAGACACACTGGAGAAAGCCCAATGAAGGGCCACAAGATAATTAAAGAACTGGAGCACCTCTCCTGTGTGGAAAGGCTGAGGGAGCTGGGGGCTGTTCAGCCTGGAGAAGAGAAGGCTCAGGGGGGTCTTACTAATGTATATAAATACCTGAAGGGAAGGTGCAAAGACAACAGAGCCAGTTTCTTTTCAGTGGTGTCCACTGACAGGAACACAGGCAATGAGCACAAACTGGAGCACAGGAGGTTCCCTCTGAACATCAGGAAACACTTTTTTACCAGAAGGGTGACTGAACACTGGCACAGGTTACCCAGAGAGGTTGAGGAGTCTCCATCCTTGGAGATACTCAAAAGCGGTCTGGACACGGTCTTGGGCAACTGGCTCTAAGTGACTGGCTTGGACAAGATGACCCCCAAAGGTCCCTTCCAACCTCAATAAGTCTGATTCTGTGGTAACTTCATCACCCAGAAAGTAACACTAGCACAAACATTCCTATGCCTACTCTGCTTATCAGCAGTCGTAAGCCTAACAGCCACATTTGAGCATATTCTAAGTAAAGAATTCTTTCATTCAAATTCCATCAAGTCTGAACAAATTTCTGTCTTAGCTTGAACCAATTAGTGGAACTGTATCTCCGTGAACTTAAAAAGCTAATTTTCATGTAGAAGTCCATAAACAAAAGAACAGCAATTTGAGCTCTATTTTCCATTCATTATTAAATATTTCATTCCTGGGAAGGCCAGAATCCAAAAGCACGAAGTAATAGAAACTGAAAATAATTTCCCATTCAACTGTAAACATCTTATTTATACATCTATCTACTTTGTCAACCATAACAACCACCTCTATAGCACAGCATCACACCATTCTAAAGACAAAGAACAGAAAATCTGTGGGTGAATGCCGTGGCTAGGACTATCAGATTTTTTAATTCTCATTGCACCAGGATGCTTTATAACCAGACTTCCATTAGAAGTGGATCAAGGCAAAATTCAGAAAAACAAGTGATTTAACAAGATGGCAGGACCCAGCAGGCACTTGGGAGACATAAAAAACCCTACTGAGTCATGTTTCACACCACTTACAGGGCAATATGTAACAAGAAACACACTTACTCGTTGAAGTCTCTTGGGTTGATAGGACATGGCACCTTTGAACCTGCTGCGCACTGCTATGTTATGAAGATGTCTGAATTGCAGTGAAATTTCTTCTTCCCAGGGGATGAGAACTCATTTCAGTGATATGATGAACTGTAAAGAAATAAGAAGGATGTTAAGAATGAAAAAAGCTTGCCTGAGACAAAGTTACTTTGAGAAAGTCAGTAAAGGTGGATCTAATGCAAAGTTCTGAGAGTGCTATACACCTCCAGACTTGCTATAGGTAGAGTTCTCGCTTATCAGAGATAGAGATACTGTGGGGAACCAATTCATCATGGACTGCTTTAATTTCCCAGATAACTGCTATATAACAATTGTTTCCAGCAATGACAGAGCCCGTTGCTCTGTCAAATATTTTTTTGTATGGTACAGTTAACATTTCTTTCAACTATTAGTGAAGTTTTGGACTTGTTTTGGTAACTATGAAACTTCTGCCACTTCACTTAATTTCAGTCTGATATTGCTGGGCATCCTACATCCTGGGGGTAGTTCCACACAGCCATTTTTTCAACAACAGCTTATTGTCTGATTTATGATGTGATGGTTTTCGTTTGTTTGTTTGGTTTTTTTAACCTCTCCAGCTTTCACATGCCTCTTCCTCTCCCTAATCTTGCTTGGTGCAGAATTTTTGGTTTGGATCTTAAGAACTGTATCACGCCTGCTCTGCTTCTCTGTTCTGTTCTATAGCACTCATGGCAAGCTGCCTGGTAGCATACCCTGCTCTATAATGTAGCAGGATAAATATGCCATAACACTGCTAATTCCAAGAAAAAGCACCTGTAACAGCCTGATCTGAGCATTATTTAAATAGGATGGTAATGCCTACACAGCACAATCCCAACAGAGTAGGTGCATGTAAGCGTTGACACACCATAATTAGACCATATACAAAGTGTTTTATATCCTGATTGTATGTATGGTGCCAAAACTTTCTATCAAGCTTCTTGGAGAACTGCTCTACTCCCAGCAAAACCTCAGAGAGCCAAAAAATGTAATCATCTTTAGAATGAACTTAATTTAAAATACATATGGGTGCTGTCCAGGCTGAGAAGCCAAAGAGATGTAAATAGAGATATCTGAAAGATATCTAGAAATGTTTGGATAACAAGCCTGTACTAGTTTCCAGGGGAATTTCATTCAGTTGCTAATATCTTTAACATGGAAACATCTCTGCAACAGAAATAGGTCCTTGGGAACGGAGAGATCCTTTACAGCATGCTATGCAGCAGCAGGAAAACGTGAGGCAGCAGCTGGCTAAGGATGCAACAGCTGCTTGTCTCCTTGGAACACTTTCTGATCAAAGTGTTGCACGATCAGCACTTTATTAACAGAGGCTTTTTGCAACTGTCTGAGCAACCTCCTAGTTTTTTAACCTATGACTTAATAAAGGACTAAATGCAGAAGGCTGGCCACAGACTGGTTTTGAGGCAAGTTAATAGACTAGCCATATTTTAAGAGAGAGCAGTCAGAGGATCATCGAGCTATTGTGCCGTAGAAAAGCAGGCTCATGAGCCTTAGCCTGCACTAATTTACCGTGCAGTGTGCTGAACCCAAACATCAGCGTGGGCTCTACAGCGTTCAGCTGTGTGGTGATGCACTATGGGCAGCACTGATAATTTCAAACCACATAAACCTTAGCTTAGCGTGAACTGCACAGTTTGCACAGATTTCTTTAACAAGATACCGTAGCTCCCACTAAGTCAGGAGGAAATAACTTCTGTTGATTTCACAGGAGTTCCCTCAGATACCATAACAGTGTTTAGCATAATCAAAATTAAAGCTAGGTGGGAAATTTTCTGTGGACTTTAACAGAAGCAGCTAGACTTCTGCTGCCACGCTGAAAAGCTCCTTCCCAATAAACGATTCAACGCACTATAGAATATCAAGTTTACAACAAGATACAGTCTGTAACAAGCTGCCCACTGACTTTGCTTAGTAGTTTATACCCACCAGTTTCTACTCGATATTATTAGGTTAGTTTTTTTTTCAATGATTCTCCTCAGCAGAGAAGGTTTCAGGAGAGTAAAACTGTCCTAGATGAGAGTCAAATAATTTTTTTAAGAGTTTTGACTGATAAACCAAAGCTACCCAGCTCTTAGGACACTATATAAACCTTACACTTTATATGATAGAGAAAAATAAGCTTACATAACAGACTGCACACACATGAAAAGAGTTTTATAAGATCTTCTCTAAGGGATGACGTTGTACCTCTCACGGATTCTAGTCTTGTCCATTATTTATCCCCAATATACTGGTCTAGGAACATACTCCAAATTTAAGTTCATTGAGATAGTATTGGGTTACTGTTTTCTTATTGGTCTTTCACTGCACAGCAGAGAGCTCAGCTAGACTGTGGTATGCTGGATAAGGCAGGTAAGCCTTCTTTGGAAGTTAGGGGAAACTCTTTCAAAGCTTTTCTCAGTAGCTTTCTGAGCTTCTTTGTCTCCTGATCATTCTGCTCCATGCTGCTGCCCTCTGGACTTCTTGATGCCTTCTGCCTTCTTGCAAAAGTTTCCCTCTAGTCAGCTCTTGTTAAAATACTTCGTTGAAGAGAGAGATATTTGCACATAAATATATCTCATGTATATATAGGCTGAACTGGTTCGTGTGCTCTACTCGCCAGCAGTCTTTCTGGCACAGTTTCCCTCTCTCTCCTTTTCATTACTCTCTGTGATTTCTGTTGGCTTATTTCCAGTATCCAAAGTAAACAGAAAAAAAGAAAAAAGAAGAAAATTGGCTCCTGTCTCAAAATTCATCCCAATTACATCTGGAAGTGCAATTACAGCTCATGTGCATCTGTGTGGCCTCTAAAGGGCAGTCAGAGCCCAGGGAATGCTCACACACTGGGAGGAAGATTCACTCCCCAACAGAAACAGCAGCTTGTCAGATCAAGGATGATCCTGAGGGAGACTGTTACACACACAGAGCACTTTGTGAAGAACGGGAACCTTTCTCTTCCCTGAGTCATAATGCTTACACTGAGCTCAGCCTCAAAAGTGAGCAGGTAAAGTCTCTGTCTGGACAAGGATCGCGGTAGCATTGAAAGGAACAATCCCATCTTGGCATTGCTTTACACAAAGGAAGATTTCTCTGTTACAGGCTTCATTCTACTGACTTTCTGAGAAGTTGCAGAAAAAGTGGATTATTTTTGTTCCTTTCCTTGTTATAATCAAGCAGTGGTCCTAGCTTGCAATTTCCATTTAACAGCCAGGGCTTGGTATTCCTAAAATGTAATTGCATGTCTCAGCGTTGTCCTTGCAGCATCATGCACCATTACAAAAGCCTGAGCTGTACCAGTTTTAGCAAAGAAATCTATTTCCTTATCATTCCAGGAAAAGACTCTCTAAAACACCAACTATATCCTGGCCTTGCCATATTTGCTTATCATGCACCGGGGATTGGTTACAAAACCTATACAGTCACATTTTATTACCTAACAGTAATTATGAAAGGCAAATTTCACCTTCTGATGAATCAGATCCTACTTCAGGGTTTCCAAATGCTTCAGTTGAGCAAGTAATTATGTGCTCATTTCACAGAATGAAAATAATTAGCAGAAACAGAAAGTGGATAGTCCTTCTTTGGGAAACGTTTCCTAGGGAATTTTAGTCATATCAACCAGAAAGGATGAAGCAGCAGCAATTATTTCATTTCAATTCAAAATAATGAAAAACTGTATTTTTATGTTAACAAAGTCTCTGCTAAATATATTCTGTGCTGTTAAGGACAATTCACACACATTCATCCCCACCAGCTATCCATCAACACTGTAAGCCTCCTTTGATTACACTAACACTGTAAATCTCTAGCCTAAACTCCAAGCAGCAGCCCAAGCCATCCCCTTAAAATTGTTTACCTTCCAGATATGAGAATGAGCCTACCTTTCTCCAGGCACTTCTTATCCCAGTCTATTATTTCCTTCTTCCAGCTCACCTAAGGTCTGATCCTCCTCTCCTTATCCTGGTGCAAACCAGAAATACCTTAGGAATATACAGTATAAGAGAACCTGAGGTACATATTACTGCTGGGTTCAAAATGTAGGTAGGCATCAGGGTATGAATGGCTTTGGTACAGTCAAAAGATCACATAGATGAGAGAAAAGAGGTGGCAGCTCATAAAGCTCTGACTAGCCAGGATCACCCTCTAGTCCACTCTAAATATAACCCCTCAGAGAGGCCCTTTTGTTGCATGGGTTATATGGCCTCCTTGTTCCCCAGTAGCAGCTTTTGTGCATTGATTCTCATTAGATGTAATCAGAAATCCTCCACAGCACATAGGCCCTTGATTGCATGGAAGCATCCACAGTTGGTGTAAGGCTGCCTTCATATTAAGGGCAAGACCTATGGGAGGGGGAATTGGAGATGAGGTTTACTGAACTCGTTAAGGGTTTGAAGGTATCATGCCATAAATCATCATATGGATATACTGATTTGATTTTAATGTAAATACTTGATGTTACCTTATTTGTGCTTCTGAATTCTAATATTCAGCAGTGAACAAGGAGTTCAAGTTCAAATAAGGATTAGTATTTACCTATGCTCAAAATCTCATTACAGCCTAATGATCAACAATGTTTAGTGTTTGACTCCAAGTTTCTTTCTTTTTTCAATTTTCTTTTCTTTCTTGGAGCACAGAA
>KL287621.1:27363-40204 GCA_000699545.1 Podiceps cristatus | reverse complement strand
GCAGAAGCCACCTCTGTTGCCCCCCTGCTACTAAAACCTTGCCATATACACAGGATATGCCCAAAATATATGTTCAAAACAAGAGAAATGTCTAGACCTAATTTAAGTTTTGCCTTAGAGAACACTAGTGCACAAAATGAAAGTGAAGAAATCTTCCCCGTGTCCGGAGGCTACCCAGAGGTAGGTGTCCAGATGAGTCCAAGGAGTCCCAGTTTTCATGACCATCAATGACGATCTCATGACCATTGTCCCTGCAGACTAGGATGGGAAGCCCTGCCATTTGCAGGTGTTTAGGTTAGGATGAGATGAATCCCACTCTCCCCGCGTTGGCCGCACTAACTCTCCACTCTTCACAAAAGACTAGAGCAACTCTCTCAAACATACCTGCCGCATTGGAGATGCCCTTTCTTAATCAGGTGATTCTGAAGTGGTTTACTTTTCCACAACAATATATTTTGTAAGATAGGAAGACATGCAACACTAACACTTATTTTTAGGCATCCAAGGACACAGATAACGCAGTCAAGTTCCAGCAACAGCAGATGCTCAGCTACCATGGCTTACTGATATATGCTGACTTGTTAGCCTCAGGAAATTCATTGCATCCCCAACTCTGTTGTAAAAATAGCTGATTTTTCAAAAGCTTTCAAACAGGCTACAGCCTTGAAGCTGCATATAAATAAAACTGTGATCCAATTAATGCTGCTTTATTTTCATACATGGGTGAAAAGTGCATATTTCCTAGGATTTGCCATTGACTCAATAAACAGAAGGAACTGGAGGTGCATGATGCTGGGCTGCCCTGGAACGGGAAATAGCTGCTCTGACCCTCCAGGATGCAGAATTCTCCTTTGGGAGGCCTCTATTTCTCTCCATGCCCTGAACGAAACTCTCTAAAGACTTTTTATACAAGATAAATTTTCCTTCCTTGCTGTTTGGATAACAGGGAGAAAGTATAGCTGACAAAAATAAATAAATAAATAAATAAATAAATAAATTGGACAATGTATTAGTATTTAAGGGAGATTTCTGAGTTATCTTTGTTCTGTCTTTTTAAACGGTGTTGCCAACTTGCAGCAAAAGGCAAAGTAGAAATCCATGGGAAAGAAAACTGCACTTACATTTTGAGAAAAGCTGTTTGCTATCAGCTTCTGCTGGTTTCAATCCACTGCATGACTAGAACAAGGCCATTTTATGCTCTAGGTTTTCCTTTCAAAATCCAGACACAAGGGAAGTGCTTGTCAAAAATTATTAACATCTTAAACGGGGCTTACTATAGACAAAGACATTAAGATACATTCGAAAACGCCCATATACATTATAAAAGTTGGAGAAATGTGCTTTTTCCAGTTCTCTTTTAGGTCAAAAAGGAGAAGTGTGTATTGCATATTTCTCTTGGGATAGATTCACTAGCAGTGATTTGACCAGAAAGAAGCCTCCTTCACTTCTACAATGTATAATGAAGGAAAACTGAGCTGTAAGTTAAAGATGAAGGTGAAAGCCTGACCCTGGTGAAATTAATGGGAATTCTGCCATTGATTTCAAAGGGGCCAATGTTTCAAGCAAGGTATAAACTTTATTTCATTCTGTCTTGATCTGTGGTTTACTTAGGAGTAATGCTATGTACGAAATAGAATTTTTTGTTGTTGTTCTCTCTCCTAGCTAAGAAAAAATAAAATAATCTCCAGTCAACCAAAACTCATTGTTTGTTTTGCTAAACCAACACAAAATTGTAATACATTTTTTGTCAGCAGAGGTATTTCTTCTGACACAAAGTATATTGTTTGTGAGTCTCAAATCTCTCAGGCTTCTGTCTTCATTTATTAATGAAAACAATTTTTCAAGCAAAAACATTTAAATGTCTTTGTTTAAAGATGTCAAAACAAATTGCTTAGAGTTTTCTAAATCTTCTGTCACCCAATGCTTTTGTCCAAAAGCACTCACCAAACTCAAAAGGGATTCATTTGAGTTCTTCAGGAACTTCACAGTTTGGGAATAAATTCCCCCCGCCCCCCCCCCCCCCCCCACCCTTTCTTTTTTTTTTTTTTTTTTTTTTGCGGGGGTGGGGGGAATGAACCTAAAACAAAACCAAACAACAAAACAAAAAACCACAAATCTCTTAATGATTTTTATGTGTTCAGGACTTCAAAGAGAATTTAGATTAGTTTTGAAAGAAATAATGATCATAAAACTATTTTACCTGGTAGTGAATTTCAAATAATATTTTCAACATGAAAAGTTAACATTTATTTTTTGAGTAAGCAAGTCACAAATGAGAGAGGAGTGTGGACCAGCATTTTGATGTGACAGAATCAAGTACAGTTGAGATACTGGTGCTGCTAGTTCTGAAAATATACTCTCTTCTAATTGCTTAAAAAAGTTTTCTAAAAAACCTCCTGTTTCATTCAGTTATGGACTTGAAGGAGTAACGTCATAGTAGCACATGGACGTGCATAGGATCATAGACAACATCACAACATAAGCCATAGAGGTGTGAACTGCTAAGAGTTTGAGGGTTTGTAATTGATTGGGATCTTTGGCCTTTTTTTTGTTTTGTATGTCAGTATAACGTAAGTCTGAGCAGTTCAGACTTACACAGCTCTAGTAGAAATAGAAAGTCCTAACCACAGATTAAATCATCTGTATTGTATTATGAATAGTCAGCTCTGTCAAGAAAGGACATTTGACTTTGCAATGTGGTAGATATTAGCAAACACTTAAGAGAAACCACAAAACTTCATGTATTTGCCTGGAGTAAGCCTGCAACATCTGCTCGAACCCTTCTGGGTCTACACTGTTAAGAACATAAGTCAGCTTGTTGGTCATTCCTCTGAACTTGAAGCCAGATGAGCAAATCCAAGCCATTTCATGGTACAATCACTCTAATCATTTCAGCATGGTTCCTAGTTTTTTTGCAGAGGATGTGAGCTTCAGAAAAATATTAGGCAGCATTTGCAACACTTCCCTCCCTTACAGAGATTAAGTTGTGTGAGTTGCAGAGCTCTGAGAAAAAGCCCTTCTTATCAGTCTGGCTGTTCTATTATTCATTTATTAGGTTACATTCCCAGGCCTTGTAGTATAGTTCCATGTATTTAGCACTGCCTGCTTTTTTGTTCATGACCCCAAATTTCGCATTTTGTATTTTCACTCAAAGGACTGGCTACTATATATATACAACTGAGAGTTTATATGGATACTTTTTTGTTGTTTAATATTTTAATAACTGCTGTGGCTGTACAAATATATCTACTGGATGGGACTGGATTTGTTCAGCTGGCAAGGTCAGCCCTTGCCAGGTGAGTGAATAGGGATTATTTTCCTTGGCTGTTACTGTTGTTGGATGTGCTTTTAAAGTCACAGGGTATACGCAGATAGCCTGGGCGTACTATAGTACGAACTGTGAAGGTACAAGCAGCCACAAATATATTGCCATATTTATACAGAACTGTTGATGTTTTTGGTAGCCTGCAAAATTTTAAAGACAAGTCCCAGTCCTGCATACTTCACAATCCAGAAAAGACACAAGGTGGTAAGTGATGACAGCAGGCAATGGTTTAGGTCGGAGTGAAAGAGAGAAGCATTACAGGAGCCAAAAAGACCAAAATTGTTTTGTAAAGTTTCAGCTGTCTTGTTAGCTATTGTTTGAATCTCCCCTTTTATTCTGCTGATTTATTTTGGAACATTTAGGCTTGCTCATCACACAGATAGAACTTAATGGTAACGGGAACAAAATTTGTTGTCCACTTCAGACAAAAAGTTCTCTGAGTACAGAACTATAAGTTTTTCCAGTTCTGTGTCATTTTGGAAATAATATTTTCCAGGTGTCAAAACTTTCTGTTTTGAAATGAGGTAGACAAAATGATGTTTCTTGAAACCTGAGTATTGATGTGTAAAAGCTGTATTCTTACAGGGAATTTTAAAACCTGATCCAAACATTTCATACGGGATTTGGTCAAGGTTTCTGCAAGAGCTGAAGCCAGTTTAGAATTTGATTTGTAAAGAAATTTCTTTCTGTATGTAGTGGAAATTCCTGCCCCCCCAAGTTCTATTCTGGTGTAGCAAAATTTAAAAAAAATAAAAATGTCTTTTCTTTTCTTTTCTTTTCTTTTCTTTTCTTTTCTTTTCTTTTCTTTTCTTTTCTTTTCTTTTCTTTTCTTTTCTTTTCTTTTCTTTTCTTTTCTTTTCTTTTCTTTTCTTTTCTTTTCTTTTCTTTTCTTTTCTTTTCTTTTCTTTTCTTTTCTTTTCTTTTCTTTTCTTTTCTTTTCTTTTCTTTTCTTTTCTTTTTTTTTTTTTTCCCCAAAAAGAAAATCTGTGAGGGGAGAAAAGGAAAAAAAACAAAACCAAAACCAAACCCACACCAACAAGAAAACTCCAATATTTTTGAAACATTCTCTTATAACTAAAATAAGTAAGTTGATGTGTAAATATTTGATGTGTTTGTGTTCCACAAACAATTTTCCTCACAATAACCACTTCTGGACCTCACCAAGCAAGTGGGTAACTCATACAAGGTACAAACAGCAGCAATGACTGGTTATGAACGAAGTTAAATAAAGATTATCCTTTCAACATTCATCGAAATCAAAGGAAGTCCTCACAAAAAGTTGGATACCTTTTAGTAAAATGAGAAATGTTATATTTTCCAATTATCTTTTGTCAAAAGAAGGCAGTCAGGACCATTTCTTTCAATACTTTCCAGAAAAAAAAAAAAAAAACCAAACCCAGACTTTTGGCCCAAGACTAAGCAAAGGGATTTGTACCGAAAAGGAATTGAGAGAAGCTGTAGATAACTGTCATAAATCTGAGTTAAAAATAAAAGAGATCTGGTTATTGATTATCTCATTATACCACTGCAATTACTAATGGAAGTTGAAAACCTTAACCAGTACAAAATAATGATTTAGATGATCAAAATCGAAGGAACAGAAAGGATCCAAACGTGTACACGGTCCCTGCATGAGCTGTAAAGAAGCAGCAGCAGAACCGTGTGCTGAAACGGTGGTGGTGAGTCAACGACTGGCGCCCCGCCAAGCCCGAACCTACAAGGGAATTTTCCCTTAGTAGTGGTAAAACTGGTGTGCACTGGTGGCTTCTGTGCAGCAGCTGCCAAGGGGATCCCCGAGGGCAATTCCCGAGACAAACCTCCAGAAAGCAAGGTGGGGCCAGCGGTTCTTCACTGTCTGCATTGATGGGGCAACTGCTGCCCAGGCAGCCTGGGACTGTGCCGGGGAGGTAGCCAGGACAGTTCACCTCCTCCCTTGGGTATTTATGAAGTGTCAGGAACTGAGAGAATATTGATTTAACTCACAATCCTGTTTGTTCTGCAAGAGTCTTGCATGATTTTTCCAGAGGAACATCTGAAGAACTGAACACACACATATACACGTTCAGGTCACTTTTGTGTTTGGTAAGAGATCTCCTGCTTTCACATATCGCCCCCGTATTTCTGTCAACTGAGGGAACATATTTCAGGTATCACAATTGTTCCTTGGCCCTTCAGAATTAGAGGAGGAGAAGAGGAGGCTGTTCTATTCCCACTTCCCTTTTTGCAGAAGGGGAATTCACCTGGCACACATGGAAAGGTATATTCCAGATCTTCTTGGCAGTTTGCAGGAGACCTATGTTAATGACTTCATTTTTTTCTGCACAGGAAAAGGATACAAACCCACAAGTGCAGTGAATTAAATGAGCAGCTGTTTGTTCTCCAGTTCTAAAGGCACCTCCCAGTCCATTGCTCATTGTTTCTGGACCACTTTTTACCTGTTGTTGTCACCTCTTCACTGCCAGGAGGGAAGCATTGTAGTCAGCTTCCACAACTCGTACTTTCCATATTCTTCTCACAGCCTCAGCTAGAGCCAATTCCTAATAGCTTACACAGAAACTTGATACTTCTTCCTCTGGTGAAATGATCCTTAAATGAAGCTACTAGACCTGGAGGTCTAAAACACAAAGTAAAGAACCCTCCCAAAAAGGCAAGTATGGAAAAGATGTTTGATGAAAAAACCCAGAGTGGATGATCAGTCTCAGAATCAGTGATATGATCCTCTCACTGACTGCGGATATCCACAAAATGTCTTGATAATTGCGCGTGTGTGAGTAGCGCAGTGTGTTGTTACAGGGGAATACTGTACACATCTGCTGCAGCTGCGGGAGTAAGTTACGGGACATCTAAGCGTAATGCAATTGCTCCACAATTAAAGGCCCTCCTGGTCTCCTAAGGGCACCCCCCATTTTTGTTGCCAGCCGCCACCTCAGTCAAGAGCTGTTCCTTTAGCTGCAGGAGAGTTTTTAAGAGTACAGTCCCCTTCCAGTTACACGTGATTATCTCAGCAGGTGAGTTTAATTCAGAAGATCTGCTCTCTTTCCAAGATAATGAGAAAGTTAATCACTGACCAACTGCTTTTCACAAAACAGACTATTTGCTAGGAAAAGCTTGTAAAAAGAATTTACATGCACAAGGATCTGGTACCTCCTTCAGCATTGGGCTCTCTCAAATACAGGGCAGAAGTTTGTAAGTACTCAGAGTCAGTATAAGACCTTGCAGAAGTCTTTTATGCATGATCAGATCTTTTTCCTTATTTTTCTTTTTCTTTTCCCCCTTTTTTTTTTTTTTTTTGTAAAAAACTCCACTGTTTGTTCTTTTTCCCCTTTCAAAATGAAGTTTCCCCAGCCTGGTCACTAGTGACATGAGGCTTCCTACCTATGAGGTCAGGAATGCAAATCTCCATTGAAGGTTTATACCATTGATTGATACATTAATCTTCAAATGCACTTCTGTAGAGCTGGTACTGTCTGACACAGGAAACGTGCCTTGGACGGAACATGTTTTCTTCCATATGTATTTCGATATACATTGGTCTGCTTGCAGAGCTTGGGAAGTCATAAAGTCGGTATCTGGAAGGTTTCAAGGTCTATTGCTGTAAATTAAGTAAAAATCTGCCTCTCTCGGCTATCTGAAAGTTAGGTCTGAAGTAAGTGTCTATGTGCCCTTTATCACGGGGAGGAAGGTGTGCCAGCTTCCAGAGGGAAGCCCTCTGCCAACTTAGGTGCCCAAAATCCTGTGTGTTAGGGACAAATCCCATCCCAGATTCCCAGTTTCATTTTAGGCCAGTCCAGAGCGTTCACACATTTTAGGACATGATTAAAATTAGGACCAATCCATTTTTTGTTCCATGTCCTCTGTGTTTTGCCTTGCCTTTTACAAAAGCATCAGCTTCCATTTAAGCAGCATTAAAAGCCACCAGATTCTCAAAAGACTTAATTAACTTAAACTTTAAAAGAAAAGAAAAAACCTCATCTGAGGGATAATGAGAACTTGTAAGCATTTAAAGTTTCTGTAATTTCATCCTTAAAGTTACATGTCTTAAAGAGAAGAATCAGAATGTTAATAGTCAAGTTCCATGAATAATTCATGATAAGAAACTTGTCTGAGCCCAAACTACCATTCTCAACACACCCTAACTTTGGCTGGTTTTGCAGTCCAACTGATCTCAATATCTGGTTTTGTCCTAATTCCAGTGGAATAAATCCAAATTTCCTTTTCTAAAAGGTTTCAGGTTAAATTCTGAGGTTTAGGCTGCCTTTTACTTCTAATGGCTGTGGCAGAGAGAAAAATGCCAGAGCACAAATCAGATTTCTTTAGGGGTAGACACGATGTAACCAAATCTTTAAAGGAATTGATACCTGAGCCAGCAACATGGGTTTTACTTAGCCATTGTATTTTGCTTCTAAATATAAAAGAAATTTAGGAAAGGTCTGAAGTTAGACTTGGGTGTCTAAAGCAGAAGCTAGGTGGGCTTCAGCTGCCAAAGGCCAAAACTGCAGTTAAAAACCCAGTTAAAAACACCTTCTCAACTGGTGCTGAGTTAGCTACTGCCTTTCTTCTTTGACCCACCTGAAAGCGTGAGGTCTGTGCTGTTCTGCACCACTCCGCTGGCCAGAGCCCCCCCAACTAGTAGCCTGTGGGGACCTCTCCCAGTCCATAGGGACATGAATCTAAAAATCAGGTTCCTCCAAAGTAGCCATCATACTACAGTCCATCGCCGGTGATGCAGAGGGGCAGAAAAAGTCTAAGTACACACTGCTGAAATCAAAACAGCCCTCTACATTTGGCCAGGAAAAGGTGGGACTCTTCTCATCTGCAATGCTGCGCACTTAGCAGGCGAAGCACTTCAAATCCTTTAATAATGAGTTCATTAAAAGTACTATCCATAAAGTTTTGGTGTTCCTCAGTGCTGGCACTCTGCTTTTGAGATACTATTCATCTTCCAAATACAAGTTTCCAACCATTATTAATAACTCCTGTGCCGGGCAATTGAATTGGAGACACCTGTATACACTGGGAGCTGCAGACAAAGGGGCAGCCAAGCCAGGCCTTTGTACCTAATACGATTTTCGTCATAAATTGAACTGGTCTTGGACACATTTACTTGCTTCGACTAAACAGCTGTACTGTGCAATTTCCCTTTCCAGCCGCAGCTTCCTTGCACGGCCTGCTATCAGAGACGTGCCAACACGATCCCTGCTATCACAGATTCAGTGGTGTGTATTCATAAAAAAGTAAGCCAACTATTCGCTGAAGTGGTTGGGCTGTCAACTAACAGTTAATACTTTAAAAGTGGTTCTCTTTACACAGTCACTTGTAAGGATCATAAGGATCCTCTTAGATGAGTTTATTTTTGATGGATCTTTTCAGAGAATAATTGGGTTATATGTATGAACCCTGGGAGCACGACAAATATTAGGCATCCATGCATTTATTAAACTTTTATACTTGCCTTAGAAGAACCAGGACAATATCCACATACGAACTTCCTTTTACAATTCCTTGAGAGCATTTCTTTTTTTCTTTTTTTTTTTTCCCTAGGCTAATGAAAATCTGCAAATGTTCTGACATTTTTTTAGTATGAGAGGTTATTTGTTGAGATCCAGGCAAAGATAAAATATTTATGCATTTGAGGCCAGTACCTGCAGTTTTGATAACCATAATAATTATTATAAGGCTTAACAAACCTGCTTT
This sequence comes from Podiceps cristatus, assembly GCA_000699545.1. Lineage (NCBI taxonomy): Eukaryota > Metazoa > Chordata > Aves > Podicipediformes > Podicipedidae > Podiceps > Podiceps cristatus. The sequence continues at coordinate 31,185 of KL287621.1, read as the reverse complement.
AGGGCATAAATTAAGTGGCCCAGTAACACCATCTCTTAATTCACTGAAAATATTTCCAGTGACTTCAGATGGAGTTGTTTAAGCTCCTAGATGACTGTATTTCTAGCTAAAATGAGTAGGATTTCTATCAGCATTTATACTTTTAAGAAGCCCTTGCCTAAGCCGGCTGAGCAGGATCCTTGCATGTTCTCAGGAAGTGCTGTTATAAACAGCTTCACAAATCCCCATCTCCCACCAGAATGGTTTCTTCTTTCTCTAGCCAAGTGGGTATTTATAACAAATTCTGATATTCTAAATATTAAGAATATAAATACTATAACAATTTCTGATATCCTAAATATTAAGAATATTTTGTAGGAAATCCTTTAATATCTAAATTGCTTTTCTGGTAAATTATACCAATGTACTGAGGACATTGGCCTCTGCATTTGACTGCTCTAGATAGTTTGAGGAGAAACCTCTCCAAATAGTTACACGTGACATGAAATTCATTCAGTGCCTGACAGATTCATGGTGCTGGTGCCCAGGCCAGGGTCAGAACCAGAGCAAAGTGTCCACTTACACACAGTCTGAATTTGGTCTCAAGACTCTCTCAAGCACACTTAAGACATTTCTACAGCAGTTTACTAAAACAAAATCAACTAAAAAAACCCCAACCCTATGACTAATCAAATCAAATAGAAGTTCAAGTAGAAGAATTACTTTCAGATTTAAAGAGAACGCAGGCAGACAGCAGTCCAGACTTTTTAGCCTGAAGGCAGGGGTTTATTTATCCTCTACATTTTAATGACAGTTTCAACAAAAAGCTAAGGAAATTATTGGGTTTTAAGCCTACTTCTCTACTGCTTTGCAAAATTAGTATAGGTTTTAGAAATCCCTTAATAAAAAATAGTATGCCACAGCCACAGTAACAGCCAATTTAACAAAATCACAGTTAGTCTGGTTACTGTCAGTTTACCACCTGGAAAAAATGTCATCTAACATAGACTACAAATCACCCTCAAATCTTTACAGGGTTGTCCTGGTTTCAGCCAGGACGGAGCTAGTTTTGTCTCCAGCAGCTCCTGTGTTTTGGATTTAGTATGTGAAACATGGTGACAGCACGCTGCTGGTGTTCGTTGCTGCTGAACAATCAAGGACATCTTGCAGTTTCCCAAGCTTTGCTGATGTGCAGGTGCAAAACCTTGGGAGGGCACAGCCAGAATTGTTGATCCAAACTGGCCAAAGAGAGTTTTCCATACCACAGACGTCATGCCCAGTGTTAGTGAGGGTCAGCCATTGCCTCCTGGCTCGGATTCCTTGTCCGGTTTGCTTTCTGTTCATGTTCCCTTCTTGCTACCTTATTCTTGATTTATTTTGTTTGGGCCTGTTTGTTCATCTCTCTGTTCCCTCGTGCTCTCTCTGGAACTTGCTGTTCTGGGATGGCTGCGGGGGAATATCCCTGCTCCCTGGCTGCTGATGGGGACGGGCTGTATCGGTCCTTGGGTGGTGAGAAATTGTGCTTTGTTCATTTTATATATTCTATTATTAACCTGATATTTTATTATTATGATTAATATATTTTTATCTGTTCCTTTGCTGTCCTGGTAAAGTGTTTTTATCTCAACCCACAAGCTCTCCTCACCCCACCGGGGTGGTCCGGTTGCATGGTCCGGTTACCGTTCGGGGTTAAACCATGACAAGGGTGCAAATACAAACACATTTACAGTCTAGGCTCTCTAATATCTGATTTTATGGTCAGAGAAGACAGAGTCAAAGAAGTATCCCATGTTTCTTTTCTCAATGAGGCAATAAACTGCACCACAGTAGAACAATTATATGGACTGATTTTTTCCTTAGTGATCTTCATCTGTGAGGACCACCTGGCTAAAGTCTATAAAGATATTTTTGTAAAACACTAGCTCACCTGGTAATAGTTTTCAGAAGGGATTTTTTGTGTGTCTTTCTGTTTCTGTTGCAATTTTTGTGTGAAAAGTTGAATTTTGTACAATGGTGTAAATCCTCACCAGCCTCTTGCACCAATAGAAAACCCAGTAACTTGGTTTTTTACAGAGCTAATGGCATAAGAGAAGACCACCCATGAAAGAAAGCTATGTTTCCTGAAGGACTTGCATTGAGAAACAGCAAATACTCAAGGGCAGGAGCTACTTTAGTACCCACGTGATCTAACCATAAGAAGTGCACATATTCTAAGGGTCCCATCCTCAGTATCTCTGGAGAGAAACTTTCGTTTTTATTTGTACACTATTCCAGTTTCCAAGCAGTGGTGTTGCAGTCTGTGGCTGATGTCATGGGGAAAGAAAATGACATATTTGTTGGACCAGATGGAAGTAAAATTTGTTTAATTAATATAATCTATACTCTCTGCATCATCCTAAAGTAACTAGATAAGCTACTCAAATGTCTGAAATACTGCTATAATAATTTTTTACTATAGACAATGTCTCCCTGTTGACCTTTTCCCTCCTTCTTCCAGGTTGCCAGACTCCACAGTTCAGAATAATTAAAGTTTGATTTCATCACTCTTAGCCACTAGGATTTCTTATTAACTGATTTAGGTGCTAAGAAGATGTGGAAAAACCACAAAAACCAAAAACAGGTGCCCTAGAACCAGCATGATTTTGGGAAATGCAGAGAGGCTAGTTGCTTTCCACGAAGAGCAGGTAATGGACAGAATAATATAGCAGAACATTACAAGTCTTGTTTTATTTCCACAAATATTGGTATTGAACAACTAAAAGTGTTTGTAAAATAACCTCTCTAAAGGTGCTGAGTCAGCTGAGCTTGCACAATACTCTCATTACTAGCCAGTAAACCCAGTAAATGCATTAACATTTGATATGGAAAGGCAGGCCTCATCTTAACCAGCTGGCAAGCCAAAGCAGCAAAAAAGCTCCATTGCTGCCCCAGAGCACAATCTCATCTTTCTCCCAAAATTGTGTTGAAGTCAGGGAAATATATATGAGAAAACCCCTGTACCCACCCATAGTCAGTTTACTGTGATCTCCTCAGTCCATGACATATCTGAGATATCTTTCAACTACCTTGTTGTGTAGAAGCCTTGGACTTTTTTAAAAGAGCATGCAGTCAAAGCACAATGTCCGACAGAGAGAAGATACAGTCACCAAAACATTAAGCTCATATGAATTCTCCATTTCCTTAGGGGAAAGACTGTATGGGATCTGAACCCCCTCCAAACCACGTGGCCATTCTGGACTCAGATCTGAACGTTCAATCTCCAACTTACCTCTCCTTATTGATCACTTGACAAACCATGTATGTTACATATCTGCCTCCTTTTCCCCTCTTAAATTGGCTTCTCTGATCAGTGGAGCAAAAACCTAAGAGGAAATGTATCTGCAGCACATAAATGTCCTTTGTGGCATTTAAATTATTTCCCAGATCATACTCTGCATGGGTAGGAAGATAAACCAAACATAAATTCCGACATACAGCTTTGAGAGGACAAATTTTGAAAGAAGGGAAAAAGGTGTTTTTTAAACATTTTTTTTTTTTTTTTTTTTTTTTTTTTTTCCCTGAAAATAAAGGTTCTTAGCTCAATTTATGAGGTTTAGGACATATTGTTCACAGTATTATAATTTATGGTCATAGATCTCAAATTAGAGTTAACAATTATTTTTTATTTGGAACTGAAAATATTGAATAGCCTCAAAAAACCTTACTTACAATAAGGCAGTCAGGTTGATATTGCTGTATTCATTCCATACTTGTTAGGCTTTGAAACTGTTATGCTTTGTTTTAAGGTCTATTTTGACAAGCTAACCCAGAATAAAATTATCCAAAGAAAAGGGGACGGGGTGG
>KL287621.1:13255-27347 GCA_000699545.1 Podiceps cristatus | reverse complement strand
GGGGGAAGAAAAAAAAGAAAAAAAGTTTCTGTTTTTCCCAAGTTTTAAATGAAATTGATGGTCAAAATAATTATTTATGTGAATTAAATCGTTAGAGATAATAAAAAATATCAGTAATGCACTGTGGTTAGATTTCTTTTGAGGTTAGATTAGGAATGCTAGCTGAAGCACTGACACTGTTCCTTTTACCTGTGCTCATAATGAGCTGATATTGAAGAGTTTCAAGTGCTTTGATGATTTTTTGCTTAGAGTAAACATGGAGTTAAACACAGAAATGTGTACACATTATATAATCATTGGTTTGAGCAATTATTGAAGGATTTGCATTTAAAATGGTTAGAGACCATTGAAATTCAGATGGAAGTTTTTGCATCTTATAAATGTGCAGAGTCACTAACATTGCATATTTACAGATACACATAGATCCCCAGTGACTGGAAAGAAGTGCTTTTCCTGTAGTTTCTGAAGCAATAATTTATTTGGAGACATTTCTTCCAAAGCATTCTACAACTACTTTGTTGCTAATTCCTCTTTCCTCTTTATGAAAAGTAAAGGATGAAATCAGATAATAAAGGCAGAAAAGCAGCATGTATGCTATGAAATAACTGTTCTGTAATTTGCCATTTTTATGGGAAGACGAAAGGCTCCTACCTTTGACAAGGGAAGTACAAAACACAGCACTTAACTTTCACACCAAAGTTTTTTTAGATTATGGAGATTGCAGGGAGTGCTTCAATGTATTTATTAGACAAGATAAAGCTTATTCCACACTGCATTTGCCAGTCAGTTTCCCCAAGTCTCTTCCAGGTTCTCTTTTGTGACTGCTACATAGTGAAGACTATAGACCTCACCAAACATCATGGATTTTTTTGACCAAGGTGGGGCAGTATCCTTGAGGCAAGGCATGGCCACCTTGGCCAAAAATGACAGCCATGATGTTTGCTAATGCATTATCTGAAATGTGTTCAGAAAGAAATATAAAAGAGTCTAAAGAGATCATAAAGTTAGTTGCAAAGCTTAGACTTCACGGGCCATGCAATAATGACAGCATTGAAAAGGGTATTGGGAGAATATAAAATAGGCAGATATAGACACATTTGCAGTATGAATGACACCACACATGCAGAGGACTCAAAAATGTGGACTGATAACTAACCCTGTAAGTGTGAATGCTCTCTGTGTTTTGTTTTCTTGGCATGTCTTCTAGAATTTACTACTTTTTATATTTATAACTTAACACATTGCAGATAATTCATCAGCATCAGCTATTTCTCCCCTTAGGAGGCCCTACTGTATGAATATGTTTGAAGTCAATAAAAAGCAATCTCCTTAGAATAGAGAAAAAAACCAGTTTCTTGCTCATAAGGAATAAAATTATTTTTCACATTCCAAGTAGTCTGTCATCTGCTTTCAAATTGGCAGGTGTGAAGTTGAAATCCTGTCTAGATGGGGTATGTGGGAACTACAGGAGTTTGGAGAGTTGTGTGTGGGGTTTTTTTGGGGGGGGGGCGGGAAGGAGAATAAAAGAAATTTAGAAGTATCTCAAATAGAGGCTGACAATATCTACAGCAGTTACATTTGGGACAAGTGTGAAATAAATATCCGATTAATAAATAAGCCCCTAGTTCCTCTGCAACATTGTTACATGCTACACAGTAGCTGTAGAAAGGATAGTTATATAATGGGTTAAAAACACATTGTCAAGAAACTCAGGATAGGAGATGTGTTACCTTCAGCTTTTTCTTTAATCGTGCCTTACAAGTAGGGACAAGATCTAGTTACTTTTGTACTGAGGAAAAAAAAAAAAAAATAGGACCTAAAATTAAAGGAGAGGTTACTCCTGCAAAAATAACTTCACAGCACTTCTTGAAACAAATTGTTTCGCAGTTTTACACTCCGAGTGGCAGGCTCAGTCGCCTTAGTCAGGACACCGGGCACAGGCAGTGCAGAAGACTTCAAGACTGACCCAGTGATCCATTTTTGTGTGGATATTGGCATGATTTGGTTGGATCATCTACAGCTTCCACCCGGCTTTAACAGGGGTGCAGGCCCATTTATCCATCATCTTCAAGCATCGCTCCTGGGAGTGGCATCAGAGTGGAAGTTCAGGATTAAGGAAATGCATTGCAAACTCTCCCCAGAGGAAAATATCTGCTCAAGGAAAGACCTTACAGCAATTATTTGAGTTCCTCACTCTCTCTACAGGCCAAAGGTGCTTGCTAGGCAATCACAGATACACCTATCCTGAATCTAACAAACAGCTTCTCCCATTGCAGCTCTGTTCTAATGTAACCTAATATTCCCACAAAAACCCAGTTCTTGCTGCCTGTTCATGACCTCTCAGGTCATGCTTCTCCTAGATCAAGAACCAACCTAAGAGCGAAAGGGGAATCAATACTTTGTTCAGGTACTGAAGCTTTGTTATCATTTTCGGTGTTTGCACAGGTGTGATAAATATGGTCCTGAGATGAGTGAAAATAACGGGTTTAATTCAGCAAACAAGTAAATTTGACATACGTAAGCAGGTTACTATGCTTACACTGCCATCACTATGGATGAGGCTCTGCTGCAAAGCAGGCAATGGAGGCGCAGCAGGGCATCTAAATGGGGTCACCCTTGGGTGTCTGGAGTGCGTGCATGCATATGTGCATACGTGTGTTGTGGTGAGGGGAAAAGAGCTAGATGAAACTCTACCAAGCAGTATAAGCAGCTAACACAATCTGCAGATCTTGAGTTCGATGAATTTCACCTCCTTTGTCTGAATATATGCATGCAGCAATTAATTTTCTTATTAGTCCTCCAATATGTTCATGTTCTCTCTGACATTTATTATCCTTTGTGTGTACAGACAAAACTCATAAAGTGTGCATTTATAGATGGTGAATAGATGAGTGCATTTCCATACTATGCAGCTTTCTCTCCAATGTTAGCAATTGCAGAGAATTAATTACAAAAAAAAAAAAAAAAAGGTAATAGGGATGTAAAAATGCCTGAGATCACCATCTGTGAACACAGCTCCTCTTCTCTGGCAGTCCTCTAATGACTACACTGTACGCATAGATTATTAGAATGAAAGAGTGGGTTTATTTCATCTGATTCTGCTTGCTTTTCTTTTTTTTTTTTTTTTTCCAGAGTCCTTGACAGCAATGAGGACAACACAGGTTGTCACAAATTATTTTCATTTTCATCTACATGGTTAGAAATGAATAAAAAAAAAATAGAAATTTGCTGTATTTGTTTTTCCAGCTACCTTTTCTTTCCCACTCTTTGGAGGCCAGTATCAAAGTTTACCCCATTTCTGAGCACACCCTTGAAAAGTCATCAGTACTAGTAATGGCAATCAACAGTTCCTGAACTATCAAAAAGTTGTATTCTGTCACAGGTAGAAATGAAGCTGAGTACTATGTGCCTAACAATGATGTTGCCTAAATGAACATCAGTACAATTAGAGTGAAAAGAGAGGAGAGACAGAAGTGTGAAACATTTTAGAAATGTCAGCAAACTTTGCTAAGCAGGCCCAAGAGGTGTGCTATGGTTAAAGTCGACTACAGGGAAGTCAATGATGTCTGCTTTAAACTTAAATGGGAAAAAGAGAGTTGCAAAACACTAACAGTGGGACTTGTCTCATCAAAAATTGATGGCTACATTTGCACTACTCTATCAAATTCATTTTAGTTAATAGCAAGAATATCCCATCCTAAAGCAGACAGCACAAGAGGAGAGATGAAATGTTCCCCAGGAGGGTTTGGTCACTGCATGGACTGCACAGGTCCCACCAGAGACAAGCCAAGCGTGGAAAGGTACTCTGTAGGTAGCCAAAATAAGCTGAGATTAATCCTGTACTATTGAAAGTAAAATGGTGTGTCTCCGTTCAAGATTTATATAAACAGGATTGTAAATTTAAAATTTTGGACAAGTCTTATAGCTCCTAGAAAATCCTGATCTGTATCTTCCTGAGAAACGCAGCCAGTATTCATAGACGTTCTTTAGTGTATCAAGTGCTTTATGTAACCAATTCCTTCTATAAACATCACAACGATAACTTAATCTCTTGTGCACAAAAAAAAAAAAAAAAAGTACAATACCCTTTGTGATTTAGTCCAAAAACAATTACTGAAAGGTCAAAATAAATCTTTCCTGTGTTTGGCTTTTTCTAATAGAAAAAAAATCCCATTTCTACTCCAGCCTTGTCAAACCTGGCCTTGTTCTCTATACAATCTCTCTTTGGGAAGCGATCCAAAGAGCAACTCTCAAAATGTGGCTGTATGGCCGTTAACCATTCTGTTCTGTCCATGCACAGAAATCACAGCATGGCAGAGGTCTGATGCATTGGTAAAGGTCGGCATGCAGGACTGACGCTGAAGTAGCAACTGGGTAGATATATTTTAGATTGCAAAATAAGAGAAACTGATATACTCAGTAGCAGATAAACTTTTTCAGTTTATAGCTCTGATGAAAGAGCAAAATCAGCAACCACAGCAATTTCACCTTTTTCCTGAGGCAGAGAGGTCAAAGGCCCGAGGCCATCGGGCACCATTCATAAGCTTAGGAGTGAAAAGGACCTTCCAAGGTAGTTACTTGGGGTAATTGAGAAGGTAGTTACCTTCTCAATTACCCATTTTTTGTACGTGGCAGAAGTTGTCTCATGGGTACTGAAATACCCTGCCAAGTGCAGTCAAAATTAAATTGTGTTTTCTCAAGAAAGACTCCAGAGCTGGCTACTCCTGCCCCGGAAAGGGACCATAGCATGCAGAAGTCATCTGAGGGGCAGCTTGCTCCTCCGGGGAGAGCAAGGACAGCAAGTGGAAGATCTCAGAGGTGCCCCTCCTCGGGGTCTGCCTCCACACTGCTGCCCCAGTCTCCTCTGCCACAGCAGCAGCAGAAGGGCCTCCTTCTCCTTCTAGGTCTGCCTCTTTGTTTCCACAGTGTCTTTGATTATGCGAACAACCACCATCTTCCACTTTAAAATGTTATAAATGAAACTGAAACAACAGTCTACATCAAACCAAATTGGCGATGGGGATTTTTGCAATTTTTTTTTTTTAAAGACTCAAGGATATGTTTTGGTGGATTTTTTAAAATTGCCACAGAACAAGAGAGTTCCTTCTCCCTCTATCCGCTTCTTTTTGTGCAACTGTATCTCTATTTCCTTTTTGTATCCACAGGATAGCTCATCATTCTCTGTGAAAGAGAGACTGGGGGTGTGGTTAGCCAATAGCACCAGCTGGTCTGACACTGGTCCTGTATACATTCCTGAAGACCTCTGTACAAACACCGTCATCTAAAAAGTGCTGTTTTAACAAGCCTACTGAACTGGGATCAAATAGCATTGATTTGTATTTGTTAATTCCTTCACCTGAAAACTGACTATTATCATTAAGTAAAGCCAGTCTGAAAAAGGAATTTCTTAAATTTCACTTACAAGGTTTTCTCTCTTGATAATCAGAAGAAACAGCTGCAGCTTTTCCTTAGTTTTATGTATCAATGCTAGGATGTGAGGACAGGAGAAGCAAAAGCATATACCTGCAGGAAAGTTCAGGTTTAAAACAAAATGAGCTAGAAAACAGCAGACTGTCATAATGTCACTGATGCATTTTGGTGGGGAGAGAACATATTCTTGTGACTGCTGCATAGTTAAGTCATGTCGCACTGTACGTGCCAGCTCACGTTTCTTCAATTAAAACACTTCACACTTATTGCGTACAATGTCTTTCATCTAAGGATCTCAAGTTACTTTGCAAACCCTAATTGTGCCTTTCAGCCTTACAGGAAGAATGATTCCAAAGTAATGAATTTGTCAATAAGAGAGAGAAATGTTGTCTTGGTTCCCAGCCTCACACATTAGACACTAGTTAAGATTGTCATTTTGCACATTCATCCGTTAGACATTAAGGAGGTAACAAGAAAAAGGATTCTTGAATATGGCAAAGACTAATCAAGGGTGTCACTGGAGAAGAGGAAAACAATTTTTAAAAAGAACAAAAGCTGGCTTTTCAAAGTAAAAACAATACCCTATTATCACATCTTAAAAAGAAATGAAACTAGGAAATGCATCCTAGTGTTTTTATTACTGTAGCCATATACCCTATATCAGAAGCTGAAAGAAATCAGTATGATTTAGGAAAATAGATTGTTGGTTGGTGTTTCTGCTGATTTGCCACATCAACGAGTGATGCTAGCAGTATAGCTGGAACAATATATGGATCTCAGTTTATACCAAATATCTACCCTGTTCATTACACTAAAATTTGTGTCTAAATTAATGACTTTTAAACGTACCCGTGTACTATCTTAAGATTTGCATTATAAAAAGAATTTTGAACATGCCTACTTGGTGCGAATTATGTGATTTCTATTTTTCGGGGGGGGGTTTTGGGGGGCGGAATTACATATTGCTTTTAGTGTGTTGTCATTTATTCCTTACAAAGAATTGGAGGAAAGCAGGCCAGCATTAGAAAGCATTAAGATTTCTCTTTAAAACCCATCAAACTTTTCATTCCTTGACTTTTACTCCATAAATGGATCAAGTGTAACATGTACCATGTCCCTAATCCTTTCATTTGACTTCCTACATTCACAGTGCAGCCATTCCCCATAAATTTACAGCAAACCAACATTTTACAACATCACTATCAGGGCTGTCGTTTGTATTTTGGAGTCACCCATAAAACTAAAACTGAATTTTGCCCATCTTCCTATCAAAAATATCACTTCCTCATTGCATTGCAGTTAAAATATATTAACTGTTAAGTTCCCCATTAAACCCAGTTTGGAAGGCAGAAAATATTCTCAGGAATGGGGATCACACTTTTCAACAGAGGAGAAGTGTATTTCCCTCAGGGAACCTCAGCATTCACACCAAAACGCAGTAACAGGAGGGGAGGAAGGGAAAGTTGTTTTCCAGTGTCCTTAATTCCATCTATAGGAAAGCACAGACTAATATTCTTTCCATTAATATGAACAGTGCCAACAGGACCTACAACCGCTGCTGTCCCTTTGGCCTGGTTGCTGGTGCTCTTACGTGCAGCTGGCTCTCTGCAGGTCTGGTTCAGGCTCCGGTTCCCCAGGCAGCCCATTGCCACCGTCACCGACCCGGAGCCGCTACCCAATCTCTTGCTCAAAACCCTTCAAGGCAACACTTTCATCTGTTGACATTTCCTAGCTCACAAGCCGTGCTAGCTGGCCTTCTGCACCCACTTCTCCAGACCCTTTATCACCACAGGGAATGGCCGGTGGTTATCTCTCTGGTTTACATCTTTACCCAAAGAGCCCACTCACTTGGGTGAGCAGATCCCAAAATCTGCCAGACTTTGCAATTATGATGCTGACAGGGCAGGTTCCTGCAGCATGCACCTGATAGCCAGATGTGGCAACTTGCATTCCCCCTTCATAGTTATCTAGGAATATATCCTCCAAATGTGCTTAAAATACAATTAAGGTGGAAGGGTTAATAAAGCAGCACGTCTGTTTTCACACTGCATCGCTAAGGGATGTCACAACCAGAGACTAAGCAGTCTAAGCAGTCACTCTCTTAACAAGCAGAAGAGCAAAATGATTGAGATCTTTCTCCCAAACAACCTATCCAGATACGGTAAGAAACAACCATATCACTGTTTGCTTTCAGTACCTTACTGCCCTGTGTTGCTGTGTTACCTAGACATTAAAGAGTTTATGTTTGCTGATATTTACCATTTCAGTTCCAACAGTGTGGACTTGGTGAAATTTCTGTTATGAAATTGTCATTTGCTTCCAGTTACAGAAACTTACTTAAAGCCAATTAATGTTTTGAACACTTTTATTTCAAATGCAGGTCAATTCAAAAAGATGTATTGGTTTACAACCTGAAACACGATGACCTGGCGTCAGTATTCAGGCACTTTGCATTCCAAAGAACTCTCTTCTATGTTATGCCAAGCCATAGACCAAACATCAGATTTATATTTAAAAAAAAATATAAACCATCAATTAATTTGGCAATTTTAACATATAAATCTACATGCACAATTTGCAATCCATAATGCAACAATAATCTTCTGATCTTTTGGACTAATTCCTAAAGGCAAAGGTTTTAGCTACAGATGAGACAATAGAGAACTGAGTTCAGGGGATTAATGAAGTTATTGTTTTGTACAGATGTAAAATCTATGCAGAAGATCTTCATTCCATGCCAAAATATCAATTAGTGATTTTCCTTTTCTCTGGCTTCTCTTTTCCTTCCCTTCATTGTACATAGTACTTTCCCATGTTCTCACCAGGTTTTTGTCTTCACAGAACAAGCAAGAGGGTGGAGCACGGAAACATTCAGACTATATATCGCGTGTAAGACTCGCTAGCCAGCTGGTAGCACATAAACATCCGAGGCCATATTGAGTCCATGCATGCACAACCTCGGAGCATTATCTAAAGCTTTTTCACTGACCCCAGAGGCATTGGTTCCTGAACTAAAGCAAGTGTAATACATGTATATAAACCTCTGCCATCCACACTTTGGCCAGATTTGATTCATCAAGGCACATGCCCTCTGAAGTCTCACCCAAAACTCTGCAAGCCGAGTGAAGAAACACTATAATTAAAGGCACTTCATGCAAAGATGATTAGGTAATTTTCACTTGGATCTTCAGGAGGAAAAATCAAGAGTTGTGTTTTCTGACTAACACACTTTGTGTACTTTACAAATAAAACCTCTAACAGAGTGGTCATTTTGTAGAAGAATAGATAATACTGGCCAGCAAGGCTGCTCTCTTGAGAAAAGGAGCACTGACTAAATGAATCTTTTCTTACACTGTGGAGGTGCAGGGTAGACAAGGAACACATGAGATCTTTAACCTTCCCTCCTGGACAATCACTGAAAAAAGGCATCAGGGACCTCAGTTTATAATAAACAACTCCTCCATATTGCACTATATCTAACAATACAACACACACACTGCTGCTGCTGCACTGAAATGTCATTGTTGGTTACAAGCCCAAATCCCTCTGTGGGACCTGACCATCTGGTACGGGGAACAGGACACAGTTTGATGCACAATGTTATCTATGGACAGAAAAGCAAAACCAGTAACAGCAGAATGAGGTGGTGCCTAAAACACGAAATGTCTGTAAAGGAGGGATGTGCCAACTTGGTCTTTCATTTCATCACTTTGTAACTGAGGAGGAGAGATTCTTGCCCAGATCCTCAAAAAGACCCTATGACATCTTTCAGCGTTTGTGCTCAAGCAATGTGCGTGTATCCATATGTCCAGGTTTTTCAGTTCACAGGCAAATGTTCCAGGATTATGCAAATCCTTTGATTCACAACTGGCGCTTTCAGAGGACACATCGTCTTCCAGAGGTACTATAAACACATGAAGTCAAGTGAGGTAAACAATGAACTAAATAAGTTTTAGGAACAATTGATAACTATTTTGTTTGGATATTTGGGGTGAGGAGGAGAAGCTAATGATACAGCTGAGTTTGCTGAGTTGTTTTCTATAGCTTAAATCGGGCACTTTAAAAGTGAAGTTGGAACAGCCGTCTTTAACAGACTGGTAGCTTTTTACAGACAATAGGCAATATTAGAATAATGTTAGAATAATTGCAAATAAAGTTGGTCTCTTGGAAGAAGAAATGCTGGCTTAAATCAGTTTCTTCATGTAAGGAACAAGATATCAGATTTCCTTGACCACTTTTTCAAGCATGACTCCGCACAGTGTTTCCAGCTCAGCTAAGCCAAGATTGCAAAATCAGAAAAGTGTTAGCCAGTGCAAAGCTGAAATAATGGGATATGGAAATGCATTCAAATTTTGTGATGATTATGAGGCTGAAAATGTCAAATACGATGAAGTTTAACCATCATTAATTTGTATCATGCGGCACTAAGATAAAATACACAGCTGATCCATATGGAATAAAACATTTTCCCCCTCATTTTTTTTCATTGGTTTGAATTAATCATTCTTTGTTCTTGTTCCACAGACAAGCTAAGCACTGATTTTAGCTGATTATGTTTTTTGCTTCTTTATTTTAGTTGGACAGGAGCACATTAGAGTTCATTGCTCAGTTATATTGCTATATGTAAAACCCATCACAGAGTCTGTGACAGCAAATTACTGAATAGACCTTCTCTATACAGGGTAAAAACATTTAATCATCCCTCCATAAGCATTCTACTAGAAAACAGCATTCATTGGCCTGCTTTAGGCATGATGTGCACAGCTTTTGAAATGTTTTTTCACTCTCTGTTTCAGATTTGCCCTTTCTAGTCCTGTCTTTTCACTCAGAGAAAGGGCAAGGAAGCACTCGGAGGTCATTGCCACTGGGGGAGCTGCCCTGGCTCCCACAGCCCCTGTGGGTCTCCAGTCTCCTCAGCCCCAGGAAACCCTCGCAAGGCATAAACACATCCCGTATCCACAGGATTCATTCACAGAGTCTGTAATTTTTGGAGCTGATAGCAACAGCAGTGAAGTATTGCTTACATTGAGTACACACTTTATTTTTACAGGCTGTCACAGAGGGAAAAGAGTCCTTCCTTGATCATTGTTGTGTTTACTTTTTTTTCTTCATTCTTTTTTTTTTTTTTTCGTCAAATTCATTCATTTAACTAAGTTACTAAAATAGGGCTACAGCAGACTATTGATTTATTAATAGCAGAAATCAGCAATCAATGAACTGTGCACTCAGAATCAACAGAGAAATCACAATACTACATACTTATCGCCAGTTGTTAGCAAACACCTATACATTGCTAACCACTTCTCTAACTAGCGGTAAGTAACAGCAACGCAGATGCACACTCAGTTGGGTGCACAACCCCCTCTGGGCATGTGCACCCCTCCGGCTGGAGGGGTGGGTGCTCTTGCTCTGTGCGTGCCCACACCAATCCCACAACCCGGCAGGAGAGCCCCCAGAGGACATGTGTATGGGTCCCCACGTGCTGCCCCATCCCATCACCCCCCCAGCTAGGTGTAGGCTCCTTGCAGCGTCCCACAGAAGGACACCGGGTTTGGCTGGGGCAGTGCCATGGCACTGGTAGGGCAACCCATGGCAATGTCAAACCGGGTGTCAAACCAACTGCTGCTGAGGTTTCCTCTCCGAGGACTCTCTCCACATCACAAATGTTCACCTTTATTTCTTTTTGACTTGATTTCTCCATTCTTTAAAAAAAAAAAATCCTTTTATATTTTCCCAGTTAATGTTCAATCCACTTGACAATCAGCTTCCTCTTGAACACTATCAGTTTGGGACAGTTTTGGGTGTCCCATTCACCTGGCATGTATACAAGCCGTCCTGCCTTAACAGACATTGTGACCCAGGCCATTTGGCCAAGTGCAGACCATAAAGGCATCTCTACAAGAAGTCCTAATTCATGGTGTGTATTGCATTATACACACCCTTCCCAGTGCACTGCTAGGGCTGAGAATGCTGCTGTCATCCTCTAATACAGTCAGAAAGCATTTTCTGTCACTCGCTGTCCAAAATAAGTTCAGCTAGCAGAAACCGATGTCAAAAGATAATTACCATGAGATTTAATGCAGCAGACATTGTTTTATAAGTATATAAATGTTTCTAACAAGAATAACTATTGGCACAACTTACATAGTGATGGTGCATCACCCATCTATTAGATCAAGACAAGCTGCTATTCTTAGAAGATATGCCATAGGTCAAACAGAAATTATCTTACAGGAAACAATGATTTTTCTTGGCCTTTGTTACAGAAGTCAGACTAAAGGAGAGTAAGCATGATTACTGTATGTCTAAATTTTCCAAATATCTGCTATTTTCCACCCAGAATTTAAGTAAAATCCTGTTTAGAATTACAGGATTTACGCCATTTTTCTAGAAGTCTCTAGTGCACACATTTAGAGGACTGCATGCATACTGTGCTGATGACCTGTGCATGCCACGTAAACCCAAAGACCCTATTGAAGTCTGACTATGCAGCTCCAGGTCAGCAGTACTTTTCTGTACAGCCCTTCCCAGAGGTATCATGTTCACTGTATATGTGCTCATGTGCTGGAGAATGCATATTTCTGCCTAGGAAATCCCAGCCAAAGTTATCATAACAGCTATTCCCACCTTATGGTAACTGACATTTTTTTAATTCAGTCTACCCTTAAAGGAGAAACTTTCCTAAGACTGCAAAAAGTGCTGCTAACCATGGGCAGGGGAATACAAGGAGGTACTCCATGAACCGGGTGGAAGTTTGAAGGATAGCATGATGTCATTTAGATAAGCATAAACCAGGCAAGTGAGGTAACACTTAACAGGTTAAAAAAACCCAAATGAACCACCTTCCTTTCCAGTCCCTTGCTCAGCAGATCACACTTCTCTTCATCTGTTTATTGATGCATCTTTAATCTGGCTTCATTTCCTCCTGGTTGGCCGTGATCAGAAGAATGCAGAGCTCTGAAAAACGGGTGAGAGTACTCAGACATTTGTTTCTCCAGAGTAAGTAGACATAGGTGTCTGACTGGGGCTTTTTGATTACCATTTTTATCTTTTTTTTTTTTTTTTTTTTTTTAAATATATTCAAGTTCTTCATTCCAGCTGTGCCTGAAAGTGGAGGGGGCAGTTTAGTCCCATTTAAGCCAAGTTCATGTGTGGTATCAGTATCCACTCCTGCTTTCTCTTCTCAAAATGGGAAAATGGCCAACGGACATCCAATCAGTAGGAAAACGATCTTCAGGGATGCTTGAATGAGGATCCATCAAAGGAAATAGCCAGCACAGCTGGAAAAAACAGGACAGAGCAAGACCTCACCAAAAGCCAGATGTTCAATGCACATTTTCCTTCCTATTTTTTTAATGATAATATTTTTAACAACAACAGAAAAGTATGCTACTTTTTTCTTAAAATGCAGGCAGGAAAGGAGACTGCTTACAAGTTTAAGTTAATGCATTTTATTGTTTATTCTAGTTACCTTAAAATACGTTTAGATATAAAATGCTATTGATTGGAGAAAAACATATGCATTTTAGCCCAGCAATGTTCAATGCAGTCAGTGTCCAATTTGTTTTCTCTCTGTGTACTTTCACAAGATGCTTCTTGGTTTTGGATTAGTTGCATTGCAGAGTTAAATTTATATGAAGGGATTTAGCAGACAAAACAGAGACTCTTTAAAAATATTTTTTTTTCACGCAGATTTGTGGTGGAAGAAGAGATATAACATGATGGGGATGGGTGTAGCTGAAGAATAAGAAGTCTGTAGGGAATCTTTCCCTGCACAACTTAAAAGCTTGGTAAAGCCAGCACGGAACTAATGTACAAGAGATTGTGACTGAAGCAATGCCAAAAGGAAGAAGAAGGGAGGATCAAATGTCAAAAAAGCCAGAGTTGTATTGAAGAAGTCAGTCTGGGGGTAGACTGGTAAAAGAACTTGGAAGTAGAGATGCTTCTTTGGGCCAAATGTCTTAGAGTCTCTGTACAGGTGTGACTAATATTTCCCCTGAGACACAACAAACTTGAGGAGAAAGAGCACTCAACAGGGATTTGAAGTTCAACTCTTGGCTCTGTTATTGACCTTTCTTGTGTGTACAGCAAGTCCTAATGCTCCCTCTTTACGTCAGTCTCGGCTGTGAGGTCTCCTAGAAAGAGAATGTCCTGCTGTGTTTGCAGCTACTAGGGTATTGTAATGATTAGGCATGCTTTCAGAAGCATGGCAAAACTGAAATTTTTTCTTAACAGTTCTGTTCAGCAACAATTGATAAATTTTACAGTTTTTCAATCAAGAAGCTGGCACATAATGGCAAATGGGAGCTGTTATAAATGGAGGTGGCGTGTCACTGTGTATTAGGGATGACAAAGTCATTATTACATTAACCAAAAGAGAGAATGCAGAGATAACAGTAAAAATATGTCACAGGATCTGTTTATGAGGAAAATGGCTAAGTACAAGTACTTCTGATTGTCATGCTATGGAGCCCAAGGCCAGATTAAGACCTTTGTAGAGTCATGATTTCATAGAATCACAGAATGTTTTGGGTTGGAAGGGACCCCCAGAGCCCATCTAGTCCAACCCCCTGCAGTGAGCAGGGACACCATTACCCAGATCAGGTTGCTCACAGCCCCGTCCAACCTGGGCTTGAATGTTTCCAGGGATGGGGCCTCCACC
>KL287621.1:0-13134 GCA_000699545.1 Podiceps cristatus | reverse complement strand
TTGTCCCTACTGAAAAGATTCTCCCCGTCTTTCCTATAGGCCCCCTTTATGTACTGAAAGGCCGCAATCAGGTCTCCCCGCAGCCTTCTCTGCTCCAGGCTGAACAAGCCCAACTCTCTCAGCCTGTCCTCACAGCAGAGCTGCTCCAGCCCTCGAATCATTCTTGTAGCCTCCTCTGGACCCGCTCCAACAGCTCCATGTCCTTCTTGTGCTGAGGGCTCCAGAGCTGGACGCAGCACTGCAGGTGAAGATTTATTGCAGGAAGCTCTAAACCTCACTGATACAACCTGACAAGAAATACTCTTAGTAACGAGTTATTGTTGATGTTCAATTTCACAGAGAGATTTAAAAAAAAAATAAAAGGAAAGAAAGAAAAATGTGCAAAGGATTGTAGAGGAAAATGATGGAGGCAAGCAAGAAAGAGATTTGAAAGACTGGAAATGTAATCTGAAAGGAGCGTAGTTTGAGTTCAGCCACCTTGGGACAAGTTTGCTTAATCACAGAATGAATTGATTTTTCACAAATGAAAAATAGGAATTTTTGATAAAATCTAATGGTGACACCTCCAAGTTTTGTATCAACACAGACATGACAAACACCACACCAAAACATGTCTGAGAATAAGAATCACAGATAGCAACTGAAATCAAATCATTTAGCACAAAATGCATTATATGGAAAGAGTTGAAGGTTGGGAACTATGTACATTTTTTTATTACAGGATGAAAATGAGCTGGTGGGGCACTGCTGTGGAAAGGCGAAGCAAACCTAGGATGGATAGAGAAACAAATTTAGGCACACATAGTGGAATATTACAAAAGCAGTGACCTTGCTGATGACATCTCATTTAGGAGACCAGGGGTAACTGTCATCCTATTTTAAGAAAGATTTTGTGAAAAACAAAAGCAGAAGCTGGAACTCAGTGATACAGGGAACATGTAGCCTTTGTGGCAAGCAGCTGCTAAAGAGCTTAGCTAGTTTACTCTTGTAAATGAAAGGCCCAATCAACCTTGGGCTAACAGCTTTTCCTCCCCTTGGGTGAAAAGACCTGTGTTTTAAAAGCAGTTTCAGTTTAAGAACAAGGACATACAGACTAGTAGAGAACTGGCAGAGAGAAAATTTTGCTTAGAAATCAGAAAAATTAGAAGATAGAAGATGGTTCCCAACAGTTAGAAAAGGGAATTTTTAGAAAGCTATTAAAGGGATCATAGTAAAGATAAAAATGAAAAGTTATAATATATATGTTATCTGTTTTTAAGATAGCATTCATTGCGTTTATCAAATGGAATTGAGGATGGCAGGGCCTAGAGAAGAGAACTCAGGGGATCCCATCCTACATTATCTTCCAGCTTCCTGCCACAGCTCCTTTTGTTCTCCAGGAAATGTTCCACTATCATCTTATCTTCAAAGCCATCCAGCTCTTAAATTATAATTGGCTTCCTTTCAAGATTTTTATAGCCCTTTCCTCAAGCTATACAATTACCCTTCTGAGTTGTCCACCTTGAGATCTTCATAGTCCTCCTACTTTGGCTGAACATTTCCAACCCTGACCTTTCCACCTTTTAACCCCTTCACCAAAGATAAGGATCTTCTCAGCCCTCCCCTGAGAGCTGGATCCTGGCTAAGGTCTTTTTTCCTCCTCAGCAACTCTCAGACTAAGCTCAGATTTTTCCTGAAGAATCGCCCACCGACTCAACACCCTTATTCTGTCCCAGGTGAGCTAGCTCCTCCAAAAAGCTTCTTTGGGCCAACAAGGGAGGGAGAAGCCTTTTTCAAAGCTTCTGGCCCTGAAGCATTAAAGGAGCAAAAGGTTTTCTCTACTTCTAAAAACCACCTTTTTTTTTTTTTTTTTTTTTTTCCTGGGAATAATTTCTTCATTCCCTAAACTGCAGTTTTCTCTCCAACAACTCTCCCAAAATAAGCAGTTGTGGGTCTTCATGTGTCCTTCCATAACATATGAAATTGCAGTCATTAGTGTTGCAGACCGCAACTAGCTTCAGAGGACCAGTATCTTATTACTGCCCATTGATTGTTTCATTTTATATTATTATATTTGAGTATAATGCTCACTAAAAAAATAGAACTTTTTTGTTTCAGCCTCTGAAATTACAAGTATGTTTGATATAGAATAACTTGAATCATTAAAAATGTTCAGTCCCCCATCTCCAGCCTAACACTTTTGTCAGACTCTAAGTTGCAATCCTACCAGGAAGAATGATATGATAATGGGTTTGGGATTATAATTATTTTAATTAAGATTGGTTATATGTAGTAATTGCAGTTCTGTTTTCCAAGGTAACGCATAACTAAAACTGTAAGTTTAGGGAGCTTTTTCTTATACATACAGTAAGTTGCATACAGTATTACAGGAGTTCTGTGGTTATTTTGATTCAGGTGACCTCCCTTGCCCCCCAAAAGTACTGTACATTGTGGGTATTGTGAGATCCCAGGCAGAACAGAAAAAGGGGAGTTCTGATTGAAAAAATTGAGGAAGAGAAATGGCTCCTCTCCCCCCTAAGGAATAAACAGACTCTCCAAGAATTGACTGCAGCTCTAACAGGGATGAAGAGTTTGCCTAGGTCATGGTCTCACTTGCTCTGTACTGAATGAACAATTTTATAGAAATCTGTCAGAAGTCATCAGCATCCTCTCGTATAGTCCAGCCCTTCACTCAGACATTTTATAAAATGAGGAGAAATAGTGTATTTATAAAGATTGATTGCTGTGGTTTAACCCCAACTGGCAACTAAGCACCACACAGCCACTCTCTCACTCCCCATCCCAGTGGGGTGAGGGAGGGAGTATGAAGGGTAAGAGTGAGACAACTCATGGGTCGAGATAAAGACAGTTTAACAGGTAAAGCAAAAGCCACACGCGCAAGCAAATCAAACCAAGGAACTCATTCCCTCCTTCCCACGGGCAGGCAGGTGCTCAGCCATCTCCAGGAACGCAGGGCTCCATCAGCCTAACGGTGACTGGGGAAGACAAACGCCATCACTCCCAACGTCCCCCCTTCCTCCTTCTCCCCCAGCTTTCTATGCTGAGCATGGAATATCCCTGGGGTCCATTGGGGTCAGCTGTCCCGGCTGTGTCCCCTCCCAGCTCCTTGTGCCCCCCAGCCTCCTCGCTGGTGGGGTGGGGTGAGGGGCAGAAAAGGCCTTGACTCTGTGTCAGCCCTGCTCAGCAGTGACGGAAACATCCCCGTGTTATCAGCGCTGTTTCCAGCACAAATCCAAGACGTAGCCCCATAGTAGCTCCTGTGAAGAAAATTAACTCTATCCCAGCCAAAACCAGCACACACTGATTTTGGTCTCAGAATCAATGCTTCTGGCCAGTCACTCCAAACCTTGTTTCTTGAAAACCTCTCAATCATGTTAGTGCTACTGCCTTTTCATAACACTTCTGTCACCAGAGTTGTGCTTTCATGTAGCACTGTTATTTCTCTGTGCTGTTTTTAATCTTCATGCTTTAATCACAAGCATCTGCCCCACTCATTGAAAAGCTAATTATCCCCTAGAATAAGAAAGAGGTTAAAGAAAAGAAAGAACAAGATAATATCATCAGCTCCACATCAGTAGGTAGGGCATGACATGGGGACCCTTTGCTTCATCCCATATAGGCTGAGACTTGGGGAAAGTCATCTTATTTCTCTGGAGTTCAGCATTCATATGCAAGAAAACAAGCATAACGATACTCATAATGATACTAGATTTCCAGGGCCTGTTGGAGAAAAAGAAGTGTTGTATAAGAGCTTATTATATACAGTGGTAAAAACTGGCAAAATGTTTATGTTTTATTGGTACCACCAATATCAAATAAACCATCCTTACATTACTCTGTAATAATACGGGACACATAAAGGACAGCATCTCTTGCTAATGTAGCAGGTGTAAGGCCTAAACTTACTGTTTAAAAGAGAAAATAAATCTTCCCCACAAGGGGACAGGACAGAAAAGATATAAGGAAGGGATGAGTGGAGCCTTTAGCAGATGTGCCAATACAGGTTAAATGCAGGTTAAAGAGAGAAAAAAAAGGAAGTGTCCCACCCAGTATTCCTTCTAGAGTATCCGCAAGTTCTCTTTGCTGGAAGATATGCAATATGGTCATTCTCTGCTGACAAATCACTCCTGTGAAGTCTGGCTCCCAGCCCTTGCAGACTTTGAAATTTCAGGATTGCCTAATTTAAGCACCTGCAGTGTTAACTTTCACCAGATATCCTGAGAATTCACGGACTTGTCTCATATATATAGCTCATGAGGATTATTGTCAAATATAAGATCAAGAAAATTCCCTTGAAGATGATCAAGAATATGCCCTTGAAGATACCAACAGCGCACAGGCAGGCCTGGTGGCAAGCTGAAGTTGATTGTATGAGCTCTGGTAGGAAAAAAGATAACTTTAAAACAATGAATGTTATTTTCAAAAGTATGCAGGACCAGATAGTGATAAGCAGAGGTACAGGGCTTTTCAAGGTTGCTGAGCATATTTTCAAGAAAACATAGCGCAAGATACTGAATGTCACATCATGACAGACCTATCTAGTTATGCCTCTGATGTCATTAATATGTCATTAATTTCATTAGCAAAGACAGAGAGTGAATTCTATGCAATCAATGCACACACCTGGCTTACCTGTGTGTTATCACTTTTAACAACCAGGGCAGTCCTAACACCTCCAGCTACCCTGGTATAGCTCTGAAATCTCAGACTGGCTTTTCCAGAAAGCTGCTACACCTTTACAATCTGCTTTCCTTTCCTTTTTTTTTTTTTTTTTTTTTAGTTAAAAACAAAACAAAACAAATCCCACAAAACCCACACCAACAAACAGATTTTTAATATATACTCACAAATCTTGGTGCTCAATTAGGCAAGCTCTGTAGGATTTCTGAGATGACTGATGGACTCCCACATTAACAGGTCTAGCACTGAACCATTTCTTCAATAATCCAATATAGTCATACAGTAGCAGCTCGATAACCAGGTGAGCTGGCACTACACATAAATGATCATAAGACGGCTCCAAATAGATCTCAAGTGATATAGGGAATTTTTATTGTGGAAAAATTTCAGTGGTACTATTAAAATGCCAAAACATTTTAGTATAGACAAGATAAATGTTTTCATCCTTCCAAGGTTACTTTTAGTGCAATGTAACATGTGTGGGTAATGCAATATTTCCAGAGAGAAAATTCCTGCATCACTGAATGGCACACATCACCACGGATTGGCTCTCCCATTCTGCTCTATGATTCTCCTTTCCAGCACTGAAAGCTGTCGCTAACCCTACAGATTTGGCTCTCTTCAGTGTGATCGCACAAGTGTCGCCCGAATTGTCACTGCAACGCCTGGAATCTCTGGCAAAAAGAGCTGACGGTGGTTCCCTTAGAAACCTCTCCTGGGATGGATAAGTGACTGCAAATGATGACAGAGAGGGCAAAGACAGACTTTTCCTTGAATATTGGTGCTTCCTGGTGCACGTTTGAGGACATAGTAGTGTATTGCAAACAGCCTGCACTGCTCCACTGAAGTTGGTGCTTTAAGCAATAGGGAAAAAACGTCTGCTCAGACCAACAGCAAGGTTAATATTTGAACATCAGTTTCTTCAGTAATTTAAGCTCAGCAGCACAACCAATCTGACAAGGCTGGGGCTGAGGCACAACTGAAGGGCAAGGAATGAACCACAAAAGTTCTGCCCACCAGCTGGAACCTTAAACCTTCCCGGGGAAGCTTTCGAGTGCTAAAAGTTATATCAAGGCACATTCCCAGAGATGCCATTGTCCCGGTGAAAAGCTTCTGTCCAGGAACATTTGGGTTACACAAACTCATCAGACTCCCAAGACTGCATTTTTTCGGAATCTGTGTCCCGCCCACCATGGAGTTCACCTTGGCACCCAAGAGGTGTTGGGAAGTCCTACGCAATGATCTATCATGTTGCCACATAGATTTTTTTTTTCTGTTCTCATGAGACAGCAGCAGTTCTTTCAGCATAAGAGTGCAAAAAGCAAGTCATTACTGGCTGCAAGTGTTCATACCAGCCAGGGAGCTGCTACTTAGGTGCAACTGGAAGCAGCATCTCAGCTGGGGCAGCACCAAGATTTACAGTAAGAGTTAGACGTTGTAGCTGGTTTTGCCCTCTACTACCCTGGAAGAACCAAGGTCTTCCAGCAATTATGCCTGACCTGAGCTGGTTTTTAATTTAAACATGTGGATGTGGGGAAAATTGTATGAAGACACAAGAGCCAAAAAAGGGCAACACTTTTAAAAGCTGGGAAAACACTGTTCCAAAGAATGTATGCCTTTAGTGTGGGATTGTAAATTCCATCACTAAAGCGATGCTGATGTCACTGTGCTAAGGTTATGATGTCCAAATCCCTTTATGAATCTGGATTTATGTGCCTAAAAATTGTCAGAAACAATAAAACAGGACATTCCTCAGTAAAAGGGAGAGAAGTCTGAGATTTCAACTTACCCTATGCAAAGGACCCTCTAGTCCTCACAGAAAGGGCAACTCTTTCAGGCAATCTGGTGTTAATGACCTAAATGTTTCACCATCCAAAGAGGAAAACCATAAGTGGGTCATAATTAAGTAAAAATAGTCATTTGCTACATCTGATCAATTCAGAGGTTACCATTTATCATTTTAAACTACAATTATCAATTTATAATGGAAAGTCAAATATGTCTAAGCTACCACATGGGAGTATCTCTTTCACAGAGGACACATTTTTATAATTATTTTATTATGTAATAAAAAAACATGACTGTAGTAAAAAGATTCATACAATAGAAAATATACACATAGTGCTCTAAAAATGGTAATTTAAACTCCGTAATTTTCTTTGTTCTTCTTAATGTTCATTGTATCATATGCAGGGGCAAGTTTGGCATAAAATTACGAATAAGGGAAGAAAGTTGTGCTGAGGGATATTTGGGGCTATTATTAGAACAGATATATATTAAAATAGATTCATCATGGTTTCCCAAGTAGAGTTTTAGTGGGTCATAATAATGAGGTTTATTACTGCAAGTTTCATTTGTGCACAGGGGGTCTCAGATGCCCCAACCACAGCTGAAATCCTAACTGGGCTACATGCACAAATCAAGCTTCAGAAAGCTCCAATTATAAAATGGGATTTTCCTCTGCCCTTTATATTTCTTTCCCCCTACAACCTGCTCAGCCTTCCCATTGCTCATTCGCTCCCCTCTCTTGTCCCAGGCTCACTTCAACTCCCTGCCTGCCTTTGCTTTCAAATTCAAAAGGTGCAGGTATTTTCAGCTACCGTTTGTGTTGAATATTGCTATCCTTTTCCCCACCCCTTGTCTATAAAAGATTTTATACTTTCTGGGTCTGACCTCTACGTTTCCTCTAGGGAAAGTTTCTATCCCAACAGGAGTGGTAGGGCAGAAATAACCTAACGCTGCTGACATCGCTGTTCAGCCGTACAGCTCAGGGGTGGCTGTTTCTATCAGCATGAAATCACATTGGAAAGGCCCCTTAACAGTAATAAAGCCTTCCTGTAGGTTCAGTAGCCCATGATACAATTACTAAAATCAAAGGTGTGAAATCCGGTACTCATACTTAAAGCTAAACTGGATACTAAACTAGCTAAACTAGAACTACCTAAGCTAAACTAGCTAAACTTAAAGCTAAACTAGAAGCTGGAACAAACAGGTCTTCTCTCTCAGCTCGGGGGGGTGGGGGTGGAGTAGGCATTTAATGAGTATTAGTAAAATTCAGTGTTACATATTTTTCCTGTATTTGAAGACTAACTGCAGGTACTTTTGAATTTTACTTTTTTTATTGGGATTCTGTGCGATTAGCCAGTCTTGACATAAAGTGACGCAGTCAACTGCACTGCACTATGAAATATGCCAGTGATAATTGCACTCCACTGTTCCCAAAACAGAATTCTCCTTTCAAATGGTTTCCTAAAAAAACCCCCACAACAATAAAGTCTCATTTGAAAAAGGGATGCAAACAAGAGTGGTTACTTGAATTTCTTTCTTATCCCAAACAATTTCCCCAGAGGCAATTTCACAAATGAGTCAGCAGACATTATAAATCATGAATGTGCAATCAGAGAACCGCAACTCTCTGTATCGTAGCTTTGAGAGTATTAATCTTTCTCTCTGAGTCAGAACCAAGCAGTCCTGGAGAAGCACCAAGAACACAACCTTTAATCATGACCTAAGATCACTTTTCCCCTTTTTCCTTGATTTTTCTTCTTTCAATGAAAAACGCTGCAAAAACTCCACCCTTAAGCAGAATTTTGGGAAAGCTGCTGTTAAGTTTTTTTGTTCCTGGTGCTTATTCTTCCACTATTAAAAGTAAAACAAATAAATAAATAAAGCAGCTAATAAAAAGGAATTTTAAACCAATCTGACAAACTTGGGCATCTTTTGTCCTTCAAAACATAGAAATAGTTCCCTCCGTCAAGCTGAACATACTTATTAGCTATTAATACATACCTAGGCTGAAGAAGATAAAAGCAAGTATTTTTTGTCCTGTTATTTTGCAACACTCACGCAAAAATCCTGCAGTATTTGTCAGTTTTGAAACAATGATATTTTATGTTGTTTGTAAAACATTCTGTTCTTGCTTCTGGTTTTCTAGGGTTTTATGCTTAGCTTATGCTGCTAGAAAGAGGCAGCCTTATTAACTCACCATATTGTTTCTCCACATGAAGCAAATGATCTTGAAAGGCATAAGAAGAGTGTTGTGCATGGACAGCAATGATACACCTCAATGTAAAATCAGCCTTGAACAAAATTACTATCAAATGAAAACAGAACCATGCAAAATGACATGATGTAAAAGATCAGAAGACTCAGAGAGGCAGAGTTTATAGATAAAGGAAAATCTATTTGACCAACCATTATAGCTACTAAAAATGGCTATTTTTGATGCACAGACCATCAAGTCTGAATGGAAGAAGCAATTTTCCAATGTCATGGTTTAATCCCAGCCAGAAACTAAGACCCACACAGCTGCTCACTCACTCCCCCACAGTGGGATGGGGAAGAGAATAAGAAGAGTAAAAATGAGAAAACTCTTATGTTGAGATAAAGGCAGTTCAATAGGTAAAGCAAAAGCCGCATGCGCAAGCAAAGCAAACCAAGGAACTCATTCCCTCCTTCCCACGGGCAGGCAGGTGCTCAGCCATCTCCAGGAACGCAGGGCTCCATCAGCCTAACGGTGACTGGGGAAGACAAACGTCATCACTCCCAACGTCCCCCCTTCCTCCTTCTCCCCCAGCTTTCTATGCTGAGCATGACGCCATGTGGTATGGAATATCCCTGGGCTCAGCTGGGGTCAGCTGTCCCGGCTGTGTCCCCTCCCAGCTCCTTGTGCCCCCCAGCCTCCTCGCTGGTGGGGTGGGTGAGGGGCAGAAAAGGCCTTGACTCTGTGTCAGCCCTGCTCAGCAGTGACGGAAACATCCCCGTGTTATCAGCACTGTTTCCAGCACAAATCCAAGACGTAGCCCCATAGTAGCTCCTGTGAAGAAAATTAACTCTATCCCAGCCAAAACCAGCTCATCCAGTTAGAAAGCCATTTTTCTGAGGTTAATTAAGTCTATATCAATCAGTCTGATCTTAGGAGAGGCGGAGTACTCAGTACCTGTGGAGTAGAAGAAAGTATTAGCAAACATAGATGTAGAAGGTGGTTTTCTCTTATGAGTGAGATAGAGAACCAGAGCTGTCTGTGCAACAGAGAAAGTCACAATTTATTGGAGTCAGGAAAAATAATATGCAATAGAGCCTATATCTTGCAAAGTCCATCATTTTTAGTAATTTTACTACAGTTATGAAATCTAGTTTGGAGATTTATAGTCTGTTTTATAGGATGTCCTGTGAAGGATTCAGATATTAGAAACAGAATGAGGTTTTTTAAGAAATATTTCCCCACTTTTATATGGGTATTTCTAGCCTTTTTTGATTGTCTGGGTGACATAATTCTGGGACACTGTGGTTGCTCAGTTCTAGCCACGTGGTTTCCATGAGGCCATTGGATGGCCTGGACGAAATACAACACATTCAGAAAAGTGCGAATAAAGTATGCACCGTTCCTAGTAGTTCTCTTATCTTGTGTGCTCATTGTGATGGCTGTGGAGGTGTCTGGGAAACATATACATTATTGTCTAGATCTATTCTGTGTTCATATTTAATCTATGGATGCTTGCTTCTGATGCCCAGTCTACCTGATTCCACAGCCCCACTCATTACAATTCCCTATGACAGAACTCATAATACTATGATGCATCTTTAGGAAGCACCTGTTAGTTAAAGTAGGGTACTTTTTCTTTTTTTTTTTTTTTTTTTATGGTACATGTTTAAAAAAATCCAACTTTTGCCATGTACCATGATAGGATATGTCTGTGTGATGGTCGCAGGAACAATAAATAGCAGTAACATACAACAAATAACATAGATATCTGTGCTTGCAGGCATATACTTTCCAGTTTAGGGAATCTTTTCCTCCTTGTTATCACTGTTCTTTCCAAAGGTTAAATACTTTGCAATAGAGATCATTAGTAACACTGCAAATGGCTGATGGTAGAACTGCTGCAGTGCATTCCCCTGTTTGACAATGTATAGATCCCTTGAGCACCTTTAGTGGGTTTGGAGCCATGTTACTAGGATTAATTTGGCTCAAGTAATTCAGACCCTTATTGCTAAACTGTTGTGTTAAAAAGCTATAGAGAAAGTATGTGTGTGATTAAACTCATAACATGGAAAGAAATGTAAAAATCTGTGCAGTTTCTGAATAACATACTTTTGTCAGCCAGCCAACACTCAAATAATGGAAGAATAAAGTGTAATAGAAATGAATGTGCATATAGTACCTTGAAAATGTTATTAGGCTTTTTTTCTTTTGAAGTGATTAGTCAAGGACCAGTTCATTACATGTAATTTAGTACTAGTCATAATTACGGTTAGCCATAGCAGCTAAAATATTTTCCTCTCAATACTTTGAACCAAGCACATTATATTCTCTGCTCCTACCTTATTAAGATAATTTTTGTCCAGAAAATTGAGCTTTCCAGTAAATAATGAACATAAGGACCAAATGGTTGCAGCATGCTGATTGATCATGGGGCAGCCCAGAAAATTTTCACAGCTAAAGGAAAATCGACCTCCTGAAGAACATAAACTGTGATGTAAAGAGGATTTGGGCACCAACACCTAGTAGCATAATGCACAAAGGCCTCACTTACATTCTAGGTAATTCAAAAGCAAGAGGCATCTAAAATTTTACCTCCAAAATTGAACAAGTATTTAGCATATTCAGCACAAACCCCCACATCCACAGACAATCCTTGCTGCCGTGAAGATAGGGTTTGTTCGCCTTCTGTTGGTAGCAGTCGCACTCAGGCACCATGACACCTCAGCAGCACATTCAGGATCCACTGTTTCCCTCTCCCAAAACAGTGTGCTAATCCCTGGGCTGAAGGCAAGTGGGGAAAGGCAAGTCCCATCCCCTCTCTTGAAGCTGTGCCTGTGCAAAGAAGGGACTGCATCCTCTGGCTGGGAATATGATTCTTTTCTAATTAATTGTTTAACAAAATGTACTCCACTGAAAGATGGGAGATGTAGATTTGAATAGGCTCTGCGTAATAAAACCACAGACATTGAACACTATTCAACAAACTTTGCAGTAATGATAGTGGGTTTAGGGGTGAATTATGGACATTACTGTGAATTCCTTGAATCTTCTTTGTGCTAACAATACTTGGTGCAAATATTTTGGAAAAACTCCCAATGAGATACACTGAGGCTCATGGATCTTGTCAAAGGAGAGATTTCAGCCAGACAACTCCATTACTTGTCACTTCATATTTGATATATTTTCCCATCTGCCTAAGGCACTTCCAAGGATATGTGATCCTGTAGGCAGCCTGTAGAAGATACGCCAGGCACAGAGAAAACCATGTGTCTTCGGGCCATGAGCACTCATTCGTGGAGCACTATATAGAAAAGGAACGGGGATGGATGATTTGAAGAGATTCTGTCATCAAAAATGGTAGTTGAAGAAATAGGACAGAGAGCTAACCTGTCACAAATAAGGCTAAAGGTCAATTATGCCAAAATTATCATTGATTCAAAATGGTCTTGACATGAAGGTGGGTCTGAAACAAGAGGCAGTGAAGTTCTGCATGCTGTCATTGCAGTTGTATCATTTCACAAAGCATGATTAATAAGTTCTGCCTCTATATGCAATCTACAGTTTGCTCTGTCTGAAAAAAAACCCAACCCAAACCAAACCAAAAAACAAAAAAACAAAAAAAACCCCTATCTTCAGATTTTAACATTGCCTCACCTAACAGAGAGTCCGACCTCACAACAAATTGGTAAGTGCTTTAGGTTGTAGCCAAGGGAGTAATCCTTGGCCAAAGGGACATTGTATTTCCAATGCTGGAGGTGGGACACAAAGTGCTTCAGTGCTTCCTGACTGAATCGGGGATGAAGAAATGACGAACAAAGAGGAAGGAAGAAATTCTGAATCTGAAGAGATCCCCAAACATGACACTTAAAAGAAAACATGGATTCCAAGGTGATGTCATCTTCCAAGAAAGCAAAGATGAAAGAGTTAGTCAAGAAGCAGTTCATCAGCTAGAAAGCAAAAAAAAAATTTAATTGATTTTCAGATGGATACCACAGAAAGAGAATTCTAAGTTAGTCTAAGTGTTAGGACACGTGGGGTACATCGTTTTCTCTTCATTTACTTTCACTCCTCCCAAGACATTTGCAACAATGCTGTTTCTATTTGGATTTGTAAATACATTCTCTATCTTATTTTACTACAAATTGCTCTGGATTAAGGGTGATTTTATGGTAGTAGCGAAGTTGGGATAATGGAAATTCCTTGTAGCTAGTCAGAAAAAATCCCTGTAGGCAGTAGGAAAAGGACAAAGCATTAAACAGAAAGGGAAAAATGTATCAAACAGAAATGGCAAGGTGGGACTGATAAAATCTAAGGGTGAATTGGGATTTCTGGAGTTAAATAAGCAAATTCAATGAATATCATTCTAGCAGAAATTAGTACTGAATGAAATGAAGTAAAAATATTAGCAATTAGTTAAATGCAATTAGAAAATTAATTAAAATTAATTACTATAATAATAATTAATAGTT
>KL287620.1:2705-17207 GCA_000699545.1 Podiceps cristatus | reverse complement strand
ATCAGGAATCCAAAATCACTTTCTGAGCAACGGTTGTTTTCAGATTACAAATCAGAACACGATGTTGGCTTTTCAACAGCCACGCTCAAACACTGCTTAATCACAGCCCGGGCAGCATAATGGTATTTAAAAATTGCCAGTCCAAACCAAAGCACAGCCTAAGGAACTGCGGGCCTGAAGAGCATCAAAGTGTGTTTGATGTCCATAGATCGAATTTGGTTTTGTTTACCTTTTACCTTCTTACTGTACCAGACATGTCAGACCCAGTGCAACTATACTTTAAATCACACTGTAAGGCTTCTACAGGCAACCTCAAATGAAAGCTGTTTAGCTGTTTTGCGTTGTGGGTTTTGGGGTTTTTTTTGTTTGTTGTTTTTTTTTTTTTTTTTTTTTTTTAAAAAAAAACTTCCTCAGAAGTGTTAAATGGCTGGAGTTAGCTGTGCCTGTTATTTACAACATTTCAGCTAGCTGCACATTAAATGTGGTTCCCAGGATTTATCTCTTTTTCAACAACTCGGCAGCTCGAGAGCTAGTTTTACTGCACTTGTGGCTCCACCTTTCACCTCGTCTGCTGCAGCTGGGGCTTGCCTGTCGAAAAGAGCATCCTCAAACAGTCTGCCCCTGTTGCTTCCCCTTGCATCCTCACGGGGTGATCTCGGTCAATAAGCTGATCTGATAGAAACCTCACCTACAAAAGCAAAATACGCATTTCCATTAAATCAGCTGGCAGCTACATGTGACTAACAGCAAAGGCTGGGCAGTGCACAGCAAGACCCCTTTGGCAGCCACCTGTGGTTGCCCCGCGTCAGGTGTAAACCAAACCCAAACCCTGCTTGGAGAACAGATGATCGTCCTTCGGTCGCTCGTGACTCTGCTGCAGGCATCAGTGCAGCAAAGTACTGGAAGCTACAGGAGACATGCTGCATTAGAAAACACGGCTTGGGATTATCACCCTGCTTTTTCTTTGATGCAGTTTTTGTTTCTGGAAAATGCTGCACAGAAGGATTTTACTTATTTAGAATAATTATTTTATTGTTATTACATGACAAATTCCAGAGCTGCAACGCTCCATATTAGCAGGGAAGTGAGGGACCTTGTACTTTGAAGAGAGCAGTTAAGTCATCTGTAGTACTTCTTGTCTGGCTTTCAGGTATTCCCACCACCTCAGGTGAACACAACAGGAAAAAACTAAGTAGAGATGGCAGCTACATAACCAAACTTTTCCAAACTTAAATGAACAGCCAACAGAAAAGCGTATCAAGAATGATTTTTTAAGAGTGAAGCCACAGTGGAAAGTCCAGGATGGGAAACCAGAAAACGCAGCAGGCAGTTTGTAGGAAACAAACCGCGTTCAGCTGCATAGGCAGCTGGGTAAGGAGCATCCTGTTTTGATTTGTGAATTGGGGTCATAGTAAAAGTTGAAATGTCTTCTTGCATCATCACAAAAGCATGAAGCAATGTGCACTTATGCCCTCCGCATAAGATTTGTTTCTGTCATCACGTTCATACATACGCACACTTTAAACCAGTGCCTGCAGAAACACAAACGGAAGTGAACCCCACTGGCTGCAAAGTGAGCCAGCACGACTACAAAGCTCTCTAGTGTTTAAAAGCTTAGTGTTTATAAAACCCTCAAAGATTTGCACTCTTAATTAGAAAAAAACTGCATTAATGCTAGCTGTTAGCTGTTCTTTAGAATTGTTCTTCAGATAGGAATAAAAAGAACCATAACGATTATAAGCGACCTTTCAGAAATCATATGTCAGCTGATTTCCAGGAAGCCTAGCCTGAACTTAGTCTCCTACAGGATGATGAAAAGTTTATTTCAGAACACAAACCCAGACATTACCCAAGATAAAGAATAAAAAAAAAGTTGCATTAAGAGAAAACTGGGATACCCAATGTGACTAAATGAACATATTTTCCTACCTGGGGATGCATTGCTTTTAGCCCAAAAACTGCAGATTTGAATGACACTTGAGCTGCAGGTCCAGGGGTTTTTGCTTCATTCTCCCACACTGATCTCTGCAGTAACCACACAGGGCAGGTCACCATTTCCCTCTCCACCCACCTGCACCAAAGCTTTGGAAACCAGTAGATAATTTTGATGGTATTTGACAGAAACAGATCTCAGAAGTTACTGGATTCCAACAGGCAGTCTGGAGACCCTATGGCCTGGCCACACCAAGGCAGGCCCGTTTTCTCGGTTCCCCAGGAAGAGAGATACTGAATTTGGCTTGCCCGGCAAAGTGGTAGCAGTGACAACCCCGTTAACTGCTGATACAGCACGTGACTTAAGAACTGAGAGGAAACGGAGGGAGGGAGGACTGAAGGTACTATGGTATGAGCAAGGGTAGGAAGTGCCAGAACAGACGAAGCTGAGGGAACTGTGGTACAGCCAGACGACGCCATGGGAAACCAGTCGTCTCATTCTGCTGTTCGCAAAAGAAATTTAAAAATGCACTTTCTAGGTAAATCCTACCTGCCTGCTTTAAGCATTCAGGCATAACTTTAAAGGAAGTATCTATTTAACTTTACTGGAGTCATGAACTAAAAAACTGAGAAAACCAATGCTTGCTGGAAGCATAGTAACATGCTCCAGTTGAGCCACAGTCCTTATGGTTCTATAGGGTTTCCTCAGGAGGACAGGCCTTCACAGTAGTCCAAAACATGGCAGCATCAAGCATCCCTTGCCCACGCAAACAGGTGCCAAGATGTCAGTAGTTCTCTATTAACCTCAGCCTCCATAACAAGCTCAAAGCTGATACTCAAACTTACCTCCCAAGGAAGCCCCTCAGGGACTCAGAACAGTTTACAGCCTCTACCATATTCTTCCAATACAGGCCGAACCTCCATTTCTGCTCCTTTTGTATTCAACGCAGAGGTGCCCTCCCTACAAAACTGTTCTCCAGCTCAAACATCAGCTGTCCTCTGTGTCCTCTGTGTGGACACCTTCTGTGTCCAGTCCTTTCCAAGATCTCTCTCTACTATCCCACCAAGTAAGAGTTATGCCATCCTGCAAATGCTAACAAAACCCATTTGTCACAAGTTAACTTTACTATAAACCACGATAAAAGAATTGAGACGACAATATGGGTTTTTCCCCCTCCCACCCCCCAATTTCTAAATTAATCCTGGAAGAGCATATATAGTTCTGTATATAGAACACTGCTTTTAGAGTCAAAAGAGTTCACTAATCCATCTCCTCCCTGGCCCGGAAAATGAAGTCAATCCCACTTAAATTCTGGATAGAGTTTTATGCCAAACCTAGCTCTTCTCAATAGAGTACCAGGCAGTAAACACTGGATGTGAAGTTTCCAGCTAAAGATTACAATGAGGGTAGCCTCTGGTGTGACAAAACTAATCCATCGTAAGGCATCCACAGGGGGAAGTATTCTACTACCTCCCCAAAAAGTTATGTTTCCATGCTTCGAGCATGAATATAAAAAGCATTTCAGTATGGTGTATATCAACAGCTGAACATTTTCCCTAGTGAATGCAGTCTTACATCAAAGCCAAGCAGTCACAGCCAGGCTGGATAAGGCTTTGACCAACCTGTTCTAGAAGGAGGCATCCCTGCCCATTGCAGGGGCGTCAGAACTAGATGATCTTTGAGGTCCCTTCCAACCCAAACCATTGTACAATTCTATGATAAAGTGCACATACTGATCTCCAGAAGGCGCTGGTGAGGCAGAAGCACACCTTGTGTCACAGCATGACCTGGCACTTCACAGCTGCTGCATAAGCTATTACTGTATAAGACTTCAAGAACAAGTCTGTCGCAGTCTTACAACATTCTCTTTAGGAAAAGTGGCATGATTTTTAAATGTGTCATTTGTGCTAGTGTTGGTTTTGGACAGAAGGTAGTAATCTGTAATCTCTGGAGAAAAAACAGAAGTTTTAAATTGGTACTCAGCAGCTCACTGGGACCATCTCCCAGTCCATGCCCAATACACATTTGATTTGAGAAATACCCTGCTGTAGCGATTTTGAGAAATTGCTTAGTTTAACACGGCAAGAACCATGTTCCCCCATGGAATGAGGGAAGACAAGTACATCGCTAAGACAAAAATAAACCGTGTTTAATAAACCTCCAAATACTAACAATCAGCATCCACTTTCTAGACCAACGTAGTAACTTCCCGCTGTCATCCTACTACACTGCACTTTCCTCTTTCCCGAGCTGACGGCACCTCTCCAGTAAGTATAATCAGGTCACAGCTGCACAGCTTCCTCTTCCTCACAGTCTGTAAAAACACAGCACATTACTAGAAAAGTGTTGTTACTGCAGACTGCCAAGTCTGCTGTGACTGAAAGCATCATTTGCAAAATATTTCCTTAAACACACATTCTCATTTCAGGACAAATATGTCAAAGTATATTTTATTGATACTCTCCAAATAGCCCGCTAGAGAGAAAAGACAGTATTAAAAAAAAAAAACCCACAACAAAAAACCACCACCACCAAAAGAAACAAAACAAAACTGTAAAGCTTCTAGCTTGCATTCAGTGTAAAAACTTGGAGGTATAAACAGAAGCCTGGAGTAAAAATATTAAGTACATTTCCAATCCCACAGTGCAGAAAACCAGTAACAAATGGTATTTACTCTACATTAGAAGTGTTCCCATGTTCAATTCCACATATATGCTTCTCTCCTATATAAACTTCTGATAACCTATGTACAAATAAGATGTCCAACATCTGTTCTTTAATATAAATATGTAATCTTCATGACTGAAACATTACAACAGTTTCAAAAGTACAGAAAAATCCATTTAATATTTTTCTAATGGCAGTGTTTAAAAACAACCTTGAATGCAAATGACCTTAGAATTATAGGTATTTCTTTGCCATAAAAAAAAAGCATTGCCCATTCAACATGCCAAGTTTTTTTGTGTACATGAGTCAGTTGAACTATAACAATGAAGTCTGAAGGACATGTGCTGGACAGCCCCTTCTAGCAAGTGCTAGCTGTAAGATCATACATATCACAGAAGAAAGCGTAAGTACTAGTGTATTTTTAAATAAAATGCTACAAACTCAAGTATTGTCCTTGTACTACTAAGACTTAAGGCAATCAAGAGTTGGGAAGCTTCAGTTTGGCATAGTTGCATTTATTAATGCAACTATTTCTCCATTGATCTCCTTTCCTCTCTATTAATCCCCTTTCTCCACTAATAAATTTTAATATGTTAAAATAAATGTATTTTAGAGGGCTGCTGATACTTTTTTCTATACATACTAATACAACTCAGTGTGAAGTGATTGATCAGCAACCCTGTTTAATATCCCCAAAACCACTGAGCTGATCCAATTTAAGCAACAGTTTCTCTACCACCTAAGTTTTCCAGCAATGATCTCTAAATTGGTAGGACAATAGAGAAAATATTCAATCTACCCTCTCAGTGTAACTGATTTTATGACTTGCATCCATTCTTGGGGTATTCTAGAATTTAAGGGTTTAAAATAGATTTGACAGTCAAATAAAATTCAATTTTACAAAGGACGATTATTTGCAGTAAAAATACTTTATATATAAACATACACACAGTAGGTCAAAGTCAACAGGCATTTCTTTATGGCTTTTTTCACTGAGGTACTGTTGTAACATCCAGCAACGGGATGCAAGTGTTCATACAGTATGAACGCCACATTCATAAGCTGTACCACCAACTCATGACAAGTGGCAACAGACTGCAAGTCCAGCTTCACTGCAGGATTACAGAAAACGTCTTCCCTTCTATGTGGAGGGTCTCAGTGCAAGCTACAGAAAGCCTCAAAGGCAACTGGCATAAATGGGGAAAGCCAAAACGAAAGTCTCACTCTCTATTAAGAGGTAAAAAACCCAACAAAAAACCCAACAAAAAAACCCCACAACAAACCAAAACTCATGGAAAATTAGAATCTCAGAGTCAGGCCACTTTTTACAATTAACAGCAAACATTTGGGACTTAATATTCCAAGGCAGCAAGGGCATATAGCACAGCAGCCACACAGTAAGACCTGAAATGTCTAGTTAAGCTCTTGCATCTCATCCTTAAGCTAAGTGCATGCGCAGGCTTAGAGCAGCCAAGCTGCTATTGTAATACCACACAAGGTGTAGTGCTGCAAGCCAAAGACAAACACTGTCAGAAAAAAAAAAATGAGGTTGACAAGCACATGACTTCAGTTGATGCCACAGTAGACAGAAAACCCCTGGTGACCACAAGTGTATTTCTCAGCTGTAAAAGGCTTATTTGTGAATGCACATTTAGTTGCACCTTTTCCTGACTATTTTGACATGGTGGGAGGAAATGCTGATGTATTAAGTTCCTAGTCACAGTAGTTCCAATTCTAGTGCTCTTAGTGTAAGGGGAAGAGGTTTTACATTACAATAGTCATTGTTGCTGTATATATTTAGTATTCCACCTTTACAGCAGAATTTTTTTTGTCGTTTTTCTTTTCTATACAAAGTGCCCATATGGCTACTCCAGCCTAGACTTCTGTTTATTACACCTATGCTAAAAATAAATACTGTTAGAGTGAAATGGAAGTTCAAAATATGCTCAGTTATTCATGGCAACTAGTTCTTTCCAACCAAGGGTTTTTTAACCACACAAACCCATTAAATAGGCTGCAGATGCTTGAGGAGTTCCTTATATGAGGATACAGCACAACATTTAAAACTCAGAGCTTAGCCACATACAATTCATACTTCAATTTATATATACTTTATGACATATCACCACTTAGATCAACAAATTCGTCATCCCTCTTCACCAAGTCATCTTCATCTTCCAAGTCTTTCCAGGTGCTAGTAGGTAAAGCTGGCTTGATAGACTGTCTCTGAAGTAAAGCAAATGGAAACAAAGATGACAAACGGGCAGAATTTCTCAGCATTGGAACAGAATGTACATCTCCAGAAACAGCTTGACAATGTTCTTCATCCATTTTCACCTGCAAGCTTTGCACTTCCTCCATCAAGTCCAAAATCTTGGCGGCTGTAGCAATTGTACCACCACCATGAAGCTGGGCTTCAGGAATCCATCGTAAATACCGTTGTGCCCAGACTTTGATTTCAGGGCCATCAATGCGAGGTAACAGAAGACCATGATAGTCAACAGGTTTACTATGCCAGCTATCATAAAATTCCCTGAAGCTATTAGAAGGTTCATCTGAAGAATTTATGAACTTGCCAATCCTTTTACCCAGAATGTTTTTAATTAAGTGATCTGTTTCCTCTCTGAAAAATCCTCTCTTCGTGGTAGATTTTGTTTGCGTCAATGGCAAAGAAAGTTGCCGTTGATGCTTTAAGAGGAAAAGAAAAGAAAAATACATACATAACATTTACATGAGATAAATATTGATTGGACTTCAGAAAGCACCTTAAGAGGAAGAAAACTATAACTTGTATTCAGAAAATACATACAAGCAAAGTCACTTAACACTGTCTAAACCAGTTACCTTTCAATGGCTAACACCCCAAATACTTCATACAGCATACTTAGTATTCGCAGATACCTTCCATGTACTGTAACTATAGCAATGAAGTAGCACTGAATAAAGCATTTTCTTTGAAAAAGGAGCGCTCTTTGCATATGTTCAAGTATTAGACTTCCATGTTTAGTTTAAGCTTGCCACACAAATCAAAGAGCACTTGATTTACAAGTTTTTATCCAGTGGTTCCTCCACTGACAGTGTCTCACTCGAGAATGCTTTGTACAGAACAGAATTTAACCAGCACGGCTATTTCCATTGAAAGATGCTGCTCCAAACAAGCTTTCTTACCGAATTTGTGCTACTTTCCAGTAATGAGGTGGTCCACCCATAGTCCTCCTTACCCTAGTCAGTTTTTGTTGTTGTTAGTCCCCCTCCCCCTCCAAGTGCACACGTACACACACTCCCAATTACACTCAGACAACATTAGGGAGGCATTCATAAACCAGCTATGTATTTCAGTTAGGTACTCTGTGGTACAACAAAATAAACTCACTTCAAACATGTCACTGCAACTCACCTCGTTGTTAAGTCCCATGAGTTACCTTGACACTTGCACAAAAGTATGAAGAAAACCACCCCTAAGTTCACAGCTACACATAGTAACTGTAAAGCAGCAATTTATAACTGAGGTGGGTGCAAACTATATTCTTAAGATCCGTATGAGTCTGAGCTGTACACGTATTTTGTAAATTAAACTTTGCACCAATACTTCCACTGTGAGTATGTTTCAAGTAGAAGTTGTGCAAAATATCTTTAGCATTTAAAAAAAAAGTTAATCAGGACATATCTTACTTTGAATCGTGCAGTTTTCCGTTGACTTTTATCTGGTTTTGGCTTCTCTACATAAAGAGGGTTGTTCAGGAAAGCCTGGGCCTTGGGATCAAACTGCACAGACCAGTCCCACACAGTAAGAAATTTGAAAGGACCGCTCTGTGACTTGAGGCTTTCACCACTCTGCCAAAACAAACAGGTCACAAATAATACTGTTAGAAAAGAATTCTGATGAAGTCAAGGTGACATTAAGAAACTAGCGTTTCACAGAAGAGGCCACAGTGTTGCAACAGCACTCATGATTTCTGTGTGTTCAATAGCTGAACAGCACTATTAGATGCAAGTGAGTGCAGACATAAAGGCTATCTCTATATTTTTCCCTAACTTCAGACAACATTTCATTTTAACAGTGCAATCAGACAGCATTAAGAAAGCCTTTTACAGTTGAAAATATGATTAAATAATCTAAGGAAAAAAAAGTTTTGAAAATTTGGCAGGAGACAGACACTTGCATTCTCCAAACACGGGGGGCATGTTAGGATTGTGGAATAAACCTCTTCAAATTTCAAAAGTTAACTGCAGTTATGCAGTGCTACCCGCTTAAATTTTATGATCAAAGCTTTATATGCAAGACAGTGATCTTCACTTTTTTTTTTTTTTTTAAGTTTCTGTGCAGCCTTGCAGAGCATACTCCAATTCTTCCAGCTTCTTAGGCTAAAGAAAAGAATGAACCAAATGAATATCAACATTCGGGAAATGTTGATTTTGGAAAAGAATACACTATACAAGAATTTTTAGATAGCTTATTCTTCAGGACAGTAGGACATTCCTTTTAGGTTAAGGAGCTACATTTTCATTGAAAAGCAATAAACATGAGCCTATAGCCACACATCAGAAGTAATATTTTCCTGATTTATTTTCCTTTTGTCATCATAAACTCTTAAGTCCTGAACTTGGCTCCTTACACCTAACGTTGGACTCATTCACCCTTCAAAAAAGAATGGAAAAATGTGCTGCTAGGGAATTATTCTTTTTGAGTGCTCCTTGCTTGTTGGTCCAACCTGTTCTCCAACACATTGCATCCACAAAACAACAAATTCTTACCGTATTAGTGTCTTTTTGATGTTGCGAGTTGAAGAAGAAAGTGCTAAAAATAGGCACATAGAGGCTGTCTGACAAGACAGTTAAGTAAGTTTCCGTGAACTCAAATGCTGGAGGATACTGTTGTACCAACTGCCAAACGCAATTTAGCAGGAGCAGAAAAACAGGAGCCTAAGTAAAGAAAATACTGGATCAATTTCATAAAAAAATGTTCCACCATACAAACTATTTATTTTATAGTATTTAGTGTCTCCAAATACAAATCTTAAGGAAAGCAAACCGGTTAACTACAGAACTGATGCATATAACTTAGATGATACTACTTTAGAGTTCAGCCTAAGCTACCCATGGCCAATTGTTGACTGAAGAGATGAACACTTTCTAACCTGAATTTGCACACTAACTTGCTATGAGAGTTGCTGCTATGCTGCCTTTTAAAGTTGGCAAAACAAAACGAGTTTATAGCAATTCTTGATCAGAACTATTCTGTTTACACTTACGATCTCCATTCTGTATAGCAACCTGATCTATTCCCAAAATATAAACAAAAACAGAGAGGTGAGACTGCAATATTTAGGAAGACAGTGTGAAGTTAAACTCTAGATATGACAGGAATAGGTGAATAAGCAATTCACTTGAGTTATTTCTATGGACACTACTATCATTTAACACAGCTTAAAAGAACATGTCTTTCAAGAGACTCCAAGGCTGAATGGGAAATTTTACATTTGTTCTCTTTAGTTATAAAGACATTGCTGAACTCTAAATAGCAAAAATTGTGACACTGAAAAACATCAACCCATAAAACAAAGCATAAAGATCCTCAGAGTAAGTGGAACTTCTGGACTGAAATCTAAATCCCTCCTTACGCTGAGTAAACTTTTAAATAGTATGTAAGGAAAGTAATAAAAAAATCATACCTCCTCTTTGTCACTTTTATGTAAGTGGTTACAACGATCCAGAAAGCCATGTCCTCCAGTTACCCACTCCTTCTGAATAAGGCTCTGAAATCCTGACTTTGTTCTGCTGTATGAATCCATCATCACTTGAACCAGACTAGAGATTACACAGCACAGATCAGTAGCACTCTCTTCTACAGAGGAGAATAGAAACCACATTGTCTACTAAGCCATTCCTAAAACTTTGGGTAGGAAAGTAAAGTATTGCAGGCTTCACATAAACAAAATTGCATTTCAGGATCAGAGAAGCACACAGTTTCTTGCAAGGGTTATATCATCAGAGAAAAGTTATGCCATGTTTCCAATACTTCCCTTCATAAAAATGTAAGGTTTCTTGTACACTTATACCAGGATAACTTTGACAGTAAAACATGCAAACCCTAAGCTTTTACTACTATAACTTTGATGCCTATGCCCTTCAGTCTCCCACAATGCACATACTGCCCCTCCTGCCCTATGCTACCAGGCCAGCTATCTGCCCTTACCCTTCCTATCCTGCACCCATCTTTTCACAAGGTGTGAAACTGCCTCCTCATGCAACATGCATTCTTCACCTTCAGGTGCCTTCTAGAAACATCTCTTCTCTATGGTAGGTTTCCTGAAAATGGCAGTACATGATAAAAACCCAACTAAATTACTAATCCAAAATATGGATCCAAATGGTTAACACTGAGTTTGGTTTTCCTATGATTACTTTAGTCAATCTAGGAAAAACTGCTCAAGATGGATACAGTAAGTGTATTCTTTCATGTATGTTTAATAAAGAGACTACACTGTATTCAGTGTGTATCTAGAACATAAAAATATCCTTTTAGGAAGTTTTTATGCTCAGGTTTTTTGTGTAGCTGTGCTCCCTCACCCCCTTAAAGTACAGCAAAAGTTATAGAGGACGTTTAATAAAATATGTTAGGAAACAGGAACACATAAACAAGAGGTAGCATGCTTCTCCTGCCAATTTATCAGCAGCTCTCATTCTCTTAGCCTGGAACTATACTATTATCTTTTAACTACAGGAAGCATTTCCAGGAGCATGCGATTTAGGTGTCTGGTCCTTTGAGTACTCTATGATTTTTACCAGCCTCTACCATAATTATAAACTTACAGCTTAAGCGACAACTAAAGAAATTCAAAAGAAATCTTAAAAATATATAGTACAATCTCATTAAGTTTTTACCTATAAGGAGAACGTTTGTATGCTGTCTTTCCAGACACTCAGCAACTTCTATTGCTTTCTTCAAGACTCGCCTGTTGTGGTACAGGAAAAGGTAAGTGAACATTTTCATAGCATTCTTACAATTAAGTTTCTTACATAAGCTTCCCCTAAAAGAGGTTAGGATGTCATACTACTGAAACTTGACTAGTCATTTAAAACAACAAAAACCATGCTCAACTTATGTAAATGAAGAACTGTTTAGCCTCAAGACCAAACTTTCAACAGGTATCTTTATTTGGCCATTGATCATGCATTTCCAGTTATCTTTGCACATTTGTAATACAATACTTTATTCTGGAACAATAGCAGCAGCCATCACACACACACATTGAAGTATTACAATTGCTAAGAGACAGATCTTTAACCTGGAAAGTCATCATTACCACATTTCTGTTCTAATCTACTACATACTACATTTCTGCCATAATCTGGTTTTAAGAGGCAGAGGGAAGGATCAGCAATCAGATCTTGCAAACACACAGACAAAATTTATTCAGAGATTATCATTACACAAGGAAGACTGAATGGAATTAAAGATCATGTAAAACTAGATGTAACTCTGTTGGTTTCTATACCTAACTTCATAAAGTTGGTTATTTTTGGCAAAAGTCTGTATACAAATTAGGACTCTTGCAACTACTTAGGTCACTCACAGAAGCTGGCAGTTTATTTCCTAAGTGTGGAATTGTCAGACTTTGTTCTAGCATCTAGATGCTGACTGCAAGAGACAAGAACAGGCTGATTCAGGAAGCAACTGGATCCAAGTATGGAAATGACCAGTCTCAAAACATTGTAAGGATAGGAACTTGGGCTGACATTTAAGCTACTTGTGATCTTGGTTATGTCAATGCATTCCTCAACATGAGATTTTTACTAGAACCCCTCATTCATCATACATTTAAATTCTGGATTAAGGAATGAATAACTATTGATATATATTGACTATTACTAAGACTAGAAAGAACTCAAGCCGACTGCAGAAGCACTTCATGGTAACAAGCTGATCACAGAATAAACTGGCAGACAATAAATAGAGCTAGCACAAAGTAACACCGAAAACAAAAGCCCTCAACATTCCACTATAACAAGCCTTAAGTTAGCCAACACCATTCCAACACTTACTCACTGTGGACTGCTGAGAGAAGAAAAAAGAACTTGAGGAACAATCAGGAGAGGAAGGGGACAAAACTGAGAACAACTGTCATTTTATAAATCTTTGGTGGGCTAACATCTTGAATACTGCAGTTCATCCCATCCTAAAGGATATTACAGAAGTAGAGAGTACAGAGAAGAATGGCAAGGCTAGTCAGAGACATGGAATAGTTTCATGCAAGAAACAAATAGGATTCTTCAGTTTGGAAATAAGGTGACTAGGTGCAGTAGGGAAATTAGTGGATCTATAGTTTTAATAGGTTTGCTGGAAGAGTTGTGACTGGAATGATCTGCTGCCTCTCACATCCTTTAATGTGGGAGGCTTAACCCAAGCCTGCACTGTAAAAATACTGTCTCAAGTTGTAGAAACATGCGACTATAGGTCTGTCTATT
Source organism: Podiceps cristatus (assembly GCA_000699545.1). NCBI lineage: Eukaryota > Metazoa > Chordata > Aves > Podicipediformes > Podicipedidae > Podiceps > Podiceps cristatus. The sequence goes on along the minus strand of KL287620.1, from coordinate 4,138 downwards.
TTCTTTCCTACTGGAGATGAAGAATGTCAGCATATTTCAAGAAACTAGCTAGAAAATCCACTACAAATGCATTTAACTTTCTGGGTTTCAAATTATTGTTAAGTATAGCAAACCTGATTATCTCTAGCCAGTTTGTGCTCTCCACTAATGAAAACCATTTCACATCAGTTGCCCAGAAGTCTGTACTGTTATCTGGAAAAAAAAAAAAAAAGGCAAACGAACACACCAACAAAAATTAGTTTGTTCACATACACAGTGCTAATTAGCAGCCATTACTCTTAAGAACTCTTATAAAACAGCCAATATTAAAGAACCAGTAAATCCTAATTACTGTTAAAGTCAAGATCCTATAACTAAATAAAGAAGTGAAGTAGCCCTACAAACACTGGTAAAGTTTTACAGTACCACAGGCTTTTAGAAAAGTACACTGTAGGTTCACAGCAACCAAAGTAAATCAATCCATTGACAAAATGGGAAAAGAAGTTTAATCAGAGGAGACAGTTCTTCTAAGTCCCAGTTGCCTCGATTCTAAAGCATAGTCTATAAAATGCTTAATATAAGGAGGCTAGATTTTGAACATCATTACCATTAGAGCCTGAAACACAAACGGGTTTTAGAAGGGAATTACACAAATTTACGTAAGACCACCCGAAAAAGGTTTTAAACAGTTTTTGCTGAACTAAAGAGGCATTAAAATACATTAAAAAAGGAACGATTAAGACAAACCAGGAGGCCAGGTGCAATTCCACAAAGTCATTAAGCTTTTATGAATTTCACTAGAATTTTTGTACATATTTAAATGCAACCTAAATCTCTATTGCTTTTATTTCTATCAAATCCAGTATTCAAAAACTGGAAAGCTCTCACAAGTTAATATGGTCAATGAAAGCCAGAAGAGATTACTTTTCCTACAAAAGACACACATTTTGAAGCCAAAGGTCTACAACAGTTCTATTATCAAGAAACAACTGAGATACACCACACTTCCCTCCTTCCAGACTCTCCCTCTGGTAGCTTCATAGAATAGTTTGGGTTGGAATAGACCTTTGAAGACCATCTAGTCCAATCCCCTGCAACAAGGAGGGACATAGATCAGGTTGCCCAGAGCCCTGTCCAGGCAGACCTTGAATGCTTCCAGGGATGGGGCTCCTACCACATCTCTCGGCCACCTGTGCCAGTGCTTCACCACACTCATCGTAACGAATTTCTTCCTGATATCTAGTCTGTATCTCCCCTCTTTCAGTTTAAATCTGTTTACCTTTGTCCTGCTTACAGGCCCTGCTAAAAGTTTTTCCCCATCTGTCTTACAGGCCCCCTTTAAGCACTGAAAGGCTGCTATAAGGTCTCCGCAGAGCCTTCTCTTCTCCAGGCTGAACAGCCCCAACTCTCTCAGCCTGTCTTCACAGCAGAGCTGCTCCAGCCCTCAGATCATC
>KL287619.1:919-13868 GCA_000699545.1 Podiceps cristatus | reverse complement strand
AGGGAAAAAAGCTAACGTTAGCACTGAGATGAAGTGGATCAGTTCTGATTTCTGATAAACCTGTGTGCTGCTGTCTGAATTGATACAGTTCAGCCCTATGAATCTTTAAGAGGTGCATTGAGGCTGGAATGAGATCACCTACCTGAAATTATCTATCATTTCAAGACTCAATGACTGCAAAATGCAGGTGAAAATCTTCATGAATACTTGCTTCAGGAAAAGGAAGTATGGTGAGCCAGACTGAAGGAACAAGTCATGGCTTTTCAATGTGATATATAGATCCATTACAACCTACAGGAACAGCCACTGGCAGCAGCAAAAATCCAGGCAGATTTAAGTAACTGGGGTGCACTAGCAACAAAATTTTCAACGAAGCAAAGGAGTTGTCTACCAAACCAGCCCTTTTCTTTCTGCTTTTGTTCTCCATCCTTTTCAGCATCTCCTTCCTTCCATTTGCTGCTAAGGCAGAACATGGTCCTTCCTTCTTTACAGCTCACCTGTCACCGGTACAGTCTGTGATGGACTAGATAGCCCACAATACAGCTAAACACTGATCCTTTATCTCATGCATTTAGTTTTAATGGTGTTACCTACTGTGCTCCATTGTCTGGGTCAGCTCAAAAGGTGAAATGAGTCTGCCTCTCTGAACAACATAAACTGGCAATGCTCAGTTATTCAATAATTGGTATTTTATTATCTTCTACATCCCTCTCACCTGAAAGTCCAGCCCACTGTCTGGGGTCACTTCACCATTTGCATTGTGTAAGGCCCCATTTTGAATTCAGTGCAAAGCTGTGCTTCTTGTGCACATACAGTTTTCCATCCCATGCACTGCTGGCTGCTTCTTACAGCTATCGGTACTCTAAGTGAACATTTAGAAGGACATGAAGTCAGAGTGTTTTCTGACCCATATAAGGCAGGACTAGATGTCTACAGTGCTCCTTTACGGTGAATATATGGGGCGGAAAGTCTTTCTTCTGATGCTAGGCATTATGTTTTATATACTATTTTGTTTCTAGCCCCCTGCTTGTGCTCAGGACCCCATCGTGATCTGGGTGTGGTACAAAGGAGATTCAGCCTTTTCCTACTCCTCTGTTTCCCAGCTCCCACACTTCCTCTTCTCCTTAGCCATCAGGCAATGAAAGCGCTCTGGCAGGGTACTTTAAATGTATTATTGCTTCTGGGCTTTTTGCTGATTAGAAGGAGTTGTACAGTAAAAAGGTGCAGAGATGTTTGTGTGATAAATGGGAAGATATAGACTGGGATGCTTGGCAGGGCAGGAAAAAATACTGTCATGTGCATGCAAGCTGGAAGTGAAAGGAGGGGAGGGAGACATGAGCTGTTAAAGTGAATGGCAGCCACCCACACACCTAATCCAAATAAAAAGCCTTGGAGAAGAGGGGGACTAACAGGAGGTACCCTCCAGTTTGCACCATCAGAGAGGGATCAAACAGAGTATCAGTCCTTTCAGGCTGTATGAGTCTCTGCCACAGATTTGCTCCTCAGGGGGAGCAGGTCTGGGGCGGGGGAGCAGGCCACCTCGCTGTCCCCCCTGCCCTGCAGAGCAGATCTGGCTGGGGGTAGGCAGGAGCAACGCGCTGCGGCCTCAAAAGCCGGAGCAGCCAACGCACTTCTCCGCACGCTGCCGCAGAGCTTCCGGAGACCCTGTGCCTGCCTGGGGCACCATGGAGCTCCCGCTGAGCAGCGCAGCTCTGCATCCCAGTGCAGGCCCCCGAATACGATATACGACCCGGCCTTGAGTAGAGGGAAAAAGGCTGGTTGCCACATTATTATGCATCCTCCTTAAGACTCCAGGGGAGGCACTGTGTTCAGTTGTACTTCTACTGGATGAAAACTGAAAATATCTGTAAATGATTAAAATGGTAGGTGAGAAACAATCATAAATATTCATCATCTATCAATACCGATTTATTTTCCTAATGCTGTTGTTACTCATAGGACCAGATCTGGCTTATTTTGGCTTCGGTAGCACATGTACGGCACACTGGAATTTAGCAATAATTATGTTTGCATAAATTTAAAACATCACACAGTTAAATTAAAGGGAATTATAGGTATGACCTTTGTGGCATGCTGTCAGATTTTTTACATCATCTCCCAAATGTAATAAACAAATGCACATGCAATTTAGAAAGTTCTGTACTTTTCAAGCACACCTTTAAAGTAGCATTAAGTGAATATGATGCTTTAGGAATTAATGTAAAAATGTGACCTGTTCCTGAAATTCCAAGCACTGCCTAATTATTATTCTAATGCTATTTCAGCAAGATAGGTCTTTATTTTTCCTTTGGAAATGAAAGGAGCTGTATTTATCACTCTCACATAGCCAGCATCTTTTCAGCTTAAATCATTTTATTGGAACACATATAGCTCTATTTAAGAGTGAGATGAATAGACATATGCTTGATGTACATGAAATTAAGAGAAAAACAGTGTAACATGCCAGAAGGCCTTGAAAAAAAATAATCTATGGTTCATCTGATATTACTGCTTTCTTTAAAAATCTCCTTTAGTTTCCAGTCAAATCCTCTCTTCAGGTCTGTTTTGATGTAATATTTTGCAGAGAAACAATTCATCATACAATCTGTATGCCAGTAAGTAGGAAACAGTTGCAGTTTTTCATACAACAAACCAAACACTGTCCTTTTATTTACTAAACTAGATGAGTTTTCTAAAACATAGGGATTTTTTTTAATAGTTATGTGGCTCAGATCCAGCAGACAAACCTGTTTTACTGATGGGGTCTCTACTTATCCAGTGTTTCTGTCATCAGCCTGACCTTGCAGCTTTCTACAGTGCCATTATACCCTGGGTGCTGGCTTATTTTCATACAGCAGCCCCCAACTACTTGATCCCACTTCATCTACTTCACGGACACAGACATTTGTTGGGCTTATTAGCTCAGCAGGAGCCTTATCATATTTTGTATCTGAGGCTGTTGGAGATGTCAAGAGATGGAAATGCTGTGTAGCTTTTTATCCTCCCTTCTTGCACTTTCTCTGAGAGCCCAACAGTGCATTTGGATTCAATGCTCTCCTGCCACTAGCTGCTGAGATCTCTTTAAATATGTCTAGCTTTGCCATCTGTACCAATAACACTGCAAAGGCTTAGCCATGATTAGGCTGTCAAGATTTATTAAGTTAAAAAGTATCAAAGTTTCTTGCTGCAACCCCAGACCTTTTAAGAGTCCACCTTCTTTAGCAACCCTTCCCCCTCCTGACTAACACTACAGTCAATGTGCTTCGCTTGACCTTGACCAACATATGCACCCAGGGAACACTAATGAATTTGGGCCAATTCATCTTGGAACTCCAAATTTAATCAAGCTGACATGCCAGGGAAAGCAGACTGTAATTAACTCCTAGCATTTTAGGTAATCTGTAAATTTCATAAATTTAGCTCAGTCTGTTTTTGTGGTATTAAGCATTTTTTTTGTGGATTTGTTTAACAGACTACAATTGTTAAAATAATACGATAATAACAATTAAAAAGTAAGCCTTTTCTCATAGCATTAAATCCCTTTAAAAAATACATTTGTCCAGGAGAATAAGATGCCACCAAACAAAGTATGCATAGCAGCCTGCCTAGTAAAACCAAGAGAAGCCGGTGTTATCATTTCTTTTTGAAAATGAGTCATGCATTCATTTCATGATGCGTGTGTTATGAAAATTACAATCAGTCAAGAAAAAAAAAAATCCCCTGCTCAGTGTTATCTTTCAATTGGTTTAATTTTGATGAAAAAGAGGTAGGAGCATTAAAAACTAGCCCATAGGGCTCCTGTTTTGTTCTGCTTCATTTTATTATTATTTGTATAATGGTAGCACTCAGAGGTCCCGGTCAGGATCAAGGTCCCACTGTGTGAAGTGCTGCATGAATGCAAGGTTCTAGCCCTGAGGGAAAAAAAAGGAAATACAGTAAAATCTTGATTAACATTAAAAAAAAAAAAAAAAATGAAAAAAGGGGCAAAAAAATCCCATCACCCTAAACCAGAATGCTCTGAGACTGCTACTCCAATCTCCAGGCTGAAGTAGGTTCTCTATTTTTGTTCTTCTTTTTATATCTGCATGGAGCATCAACAGCACCCCTAAGCCCTGGCCACAGTGGTCCTGGTAGGCGAGAGATGATTCTAGGTCGCAATGAATAGGAGAGAACAAAGTCAGAGCTCAGGCAATCAAATTACTATATGTTGATATAAAAGAAAAAAAAACCCAAACATTAGAGACTGAAACCATGGCTACGTTTACAGCATATGATCTCAACAATTATAAACCTTTGATATTTTGTATGTAGGAGTTAATAAAAGTATTAGAAGCAGGACCATGCAAAAGATTGAAACATATGCATACACATATATGTATTGTATACATATATTTTGCAGACCTTGTTAAAGGAAAGCAGTCAAATAATACCAGATATTGCTTCAATCAAATAAATGTTATTTGCTTAACAGCAGAGGCAGAGAAGAGTCAGAGCCATTAATTTAAGCTCACTTCTTGAATATGGATTTTGTAAAAACCCCACATTGCAGGGGGGTTGGACTAGCTGACCTTTAAAGGTCCCTTCTAACCTAAACTATTCTATGATTCTATGATTTTGGAGTTCTGCTCTGTTGTTTTGTAACCCAGAAATTAATGGATGAAGTTTTTTAAGGCAGATAGCAGTACAAAGAATGACAGTGAACCAAAAGTTCTCCCAGTCTCATTGATCTTTGTACTCTTCCTTTTCAAAGAGGATGAACAGTATTTTATAGATAACTAATTATTGATAACAAATTATTCAATTTTGCAGTGTGTATGTATTTAAATAAACACATACCTAAGTAAATATACAGTGAATAACAAAAGGAATCCTGTGCCTTAAACTTTTCACACTGATTCTGGTGACTGTGGCTAGAAAGCAAGAAAAAGTTCTGAGCTCAAGCATAATTTGCAAACACACACACCATATTTACACAATCAGTAATCATATACAGCAATATATATATTCTATAGGATGAGATTTTTGACTTTGTTACAAGTAGTTGATGCCGCTTTAGATGGACAAATCAGTCATGCTCTCTCTTTCATGAAAATGTTCGTCATAGTGTAACATGGCCATAGAGGCTCCTTTACCATTCTCAGTCCTGTGGTCAGTACCGTCTTTGGTTTCTAAATGCATTGGACCAAGGGGAATAAAAGCAATTCAAGGCTTCCTTCCTTCACCAGGCTGGGAAAGCTATGCATAAATTTCTTGTTCTCTTTGTTAGTAGATGACTGTATACATGCACATGTCTCTATCACAAAAACAAATATGTATTTCTGCATTTTTGTCCAAACTCAGAAAGCCGAAAAAAATCTATGCAGATCTCTTCCTTAGTGCATGGAGTACCTAGGACTTTATTTTGAAAAATGCACAAATGTAATTCAAATATTCAATAAAAAAAAGTGGAGTCTACATAGATATGTCTGTATGTGCTGTATACTTTAAGAGGTACAAAAAATGTCTTCACAGATGCTATTATGATTTATTAAGCAAATGTCTGACCCTAATAGCTAGTAAAAGCTAGCAAAGTGCAACTGGCTACTTTAATGACCGGAAACATAAATGCTGGTTCACAGAAACCAACCATCATGATGTGCAATAGATCTTTCAAGACACTGAACATTTGACTGGAGTGATCTCACCTGCTGTTGAATACTCTCTAAAATCCTTTTCTTGAGTGGTCAATAAGAATGCTGTGGTGCAAAATTATGACTTATATCAACATATTGGAGTCCTCATCATCAGGTAGGAAAACACAACGCTGACTGCTTGGGTGGTGTTGATGGGTGGCCTCTAGCGATCTGGTTAAGGAATACCCATGGTGATGTAGAACCATTTTTAAGTAGATCTCGGTGAACTGTCATATAGCTGTCCACCTGGAGGTTATCTATATGAAGCTCTGCAAGGATTTATCTCACCGTTCCTTTTCAGAGACAATTAGATCTGTGGAGATAATTGCAATACCACAATTTTGATGACCTTTCACCAGCTCCACCACTTCCATCTTAGCCTCTACAACCAATGTTATCACCCAAAAGAGGGAACATAAAATTATGAAAAAAGAGTTTAAATTGATGCAAGCACCTAAGTAGCTAAAACACCACTTATTGATAGCTGAACAAGACGCTTAAAATTTCTAAAGCAACCTCCTAAAGGGAAAAGTTAATGCAAAACACAGAAAGGAGCTACCAGTACTGTTGACTATAGGTTCAACAGGGGATATCCCCCCCCACTAGCTGATAATTGAGAACAATCATGAGGCTATATTAGCTTCACTGATAATCCTGACTACGGAGATAATTGTAGTAAGGAATGGTTGCACTTCCACTTTCCCAAGAGACTGTGCCCATTCCTGTCAAAGGAAGATCTGGAAACTGTGATTCATGCTTTTATCATCTCCATGTTGCTAACTAGGGCTAAGGGCTCCACAGAAGCTTCATCTTGTGCAACACTCAGCAGCCCACCTCTTAAGCAGGAAAACCTGCCAAGAGATCATAATGGAAATCTGCACACTCTAATGGATTTCTGCATTCATTATCCAGATACAAATCAACTTCCTGGTTCTTGTATTTAAGACCTTAACATTTTAGATACTGGCTTCTATCCAAGATCCACCAATGCAACTGTGCGTATTGAAAATGCTGAAGCGTATGGAACCCATGTTGAAATACTCAAAAGTGTTTCCTGTATTAGGTTCCTGACTCTGGAAGGATGATTTAACACACTTCAACATGTAACGTAAATCACATCTCACAAGAAAATCTTCCTAAAATAGTGCAGCTTCAGGAGGAATGATAAGGAGTGAAGGAAAAAGGAAGAAGGGGGATGAAAAAAAAGGGGAAAAAAAAGTATATGCCTCCAAAACCCGTTAAACATAACTATGAGTAGAATCCTTCTATAGACATCCATAACTTACTTTTCAGCATGAAAGCTATGGACATATTACATGTATTGATAGAATTAGTAACACTTGAAAAATTTCTGCCCAAGAAGTTTACAGTTGGAGGATCCTCATATCATATGCTGAGCAGGAGTAAAAGGATAGAGAGAGATAAGTTGGGATGGAGATAAAACTTATAAAACTGCAAAGAAAATAAGGCACCACCTATTTGTGTACCAATACATCCTCATGTTCAACTCCGATTTTGGTTACTGAAAGCTGATTTACCAAATGTTTTCTTTAAAGTAGACAACAAAAGAAGTGGAAGGAATGAGGAAAAGAGAGCAGTATATCAGCTAACAGAGTCAGAACATTAATTTTAGTGTTTTTACATGTATTTTGTTGCAGCATTATGTTGTACATATTTCGAGGATAGCTAGGAACTGTCTAATCATAGGATCCACATTTAACTTAGTTCTAAGAATGTACTGTGCATAACTGCTACTGCAGTTAAAGCTTACTTTGGTGGTTTTGGTAATATTTAGGGGAAAATGCACATCAAAATAAACACACATTCCTAGGTCTAAATGCCAGCATAAATAATTATTACAAATCAAAATCATTTTATCGTATTTTGAATTTTTCAAGTTAATATATTTTCCAAGCATACAGAAGCAAATTTCTAGTGTTTAGAAAAGAGGGAAGATACATCAAGATCCAAAATCACCCATTTTTGATCAGGATCAATGTTCCTCCAATTTGAGCTTTTATTGCTCTGAACTACTTATGTTCAAAGTAAAGAACTTTGAGGACAAGGAAATACTAATTCTGTTGCATTATAACAGTATGGTAGGCTTGTTGACTGGCTGTTTTCCAGCTGGTCTGCCTAGTTTTATTCTAGCTCATCCCAGCTCTGTCAGAGCAACTGAGCATGGACACGTTCATCAGTGCATAAGCAGCAGTCACTGGTCTGAAGTGGTCATTAAAAATGTGCTGTGGTAGAACCTCTACACAAACTATCAGGCTCTTTCTGCCCCATCAGGGGATGTGGCTTTCTCCATGCTACTCTGCATCTAAGTTTCACAAACACGGAGGCTTAGGGATGAGGCTCCAGTGGAATCATAAAACATTTGCTAGTCTCTCATTACCACCAACCTGGTTGTTAGTGGGGTGGGGTGCTCCATCTACTTTCTGGCACTAGCCCCAAGACTGCCGACAGATTTATGTGAAGCAGAACGCATACGCACTTCTAGCTTCTGCCCAATGTGCTGAAGGTCTTTTTTTTTCCCCCTACAGCTGGACAATCACAAAGTGCAGCTAATACTGTTACATTAAGTAACTCCAATATTGTAAAGTTGGGAATAGGTAAAATGGATAAAGATTTTTGGAAGTTCATCTAAATGCTATTACAATTTATTTGTGTAGTGCAAACAACAGGCTAAGCTATTAAGGCAAGGAGGAAGCCAGAGTATTTTCCTCTAAGACCTTGTAACCTAAGCGACATACAAACAAAGAACCTGGTCTTGGGAGATGCTGAGCTCACACATACTGTAGTGATAGGTACTATATAACAGCCTAGGTTAGATGCCTAGAGCATCCTAAATTTACTCCAAGGAGGTGAGAGAAGGTTAGTGTTGGATTGTGTTCGGTGCAAGGGATAAGACAAAGCGGAACTCTGAAGAGGTGTAAGAGTTCAGAGCAGCAAATCTAAGAATATAATTTTGTGGAGTTTTTTTAGAGAGTACAGGAAGCTGTTGCTCAAAGGGTGAGTAGCGAGTCCTGGGTTTCATTAATTAGGTGTAAACCAGCAAGACTGATGCCCCTGTACATTTTAAGGATTTTTCTTGCTTTTGATTGCTGTTCAGGAATGACGGCTCCCATGGAATCGTGCTAACTCCATTGAGTGTGGGATTAGCTGGGGTGATAGCTGGGGAGGTTTATGTCTAAAGGAATGTTTTTCAGGTCCTACTTTAGGCTCTGCCACCATTTGGCTGGGGTTGTCTAGATGGAAATGATAGATACTAGTAAGAATTAATGTGAATTTATAACACTCTGACTACACTGCACAGGGACAGCCTTTAGCGGAAAGTGGAGTGCATAGCACCAAACAATAGGTACTAGGAATATCCATACAAAAAGGTACTTGTTTAGACAGGAATGAAGACAGAGTACTTTCCTTAAAGAACTCATTAACTAAACAGCATATAAACAAAGAGCCCAGTCCTGTGAGGTGCTGTAGTTAGTGCTCTGTTAATTCACACCCTTGCTTACTGCATACTAACTTCTTGTATAGACAAGCAGAATTTAAGCTTTGCAAAGCTCTGCATGGTTGAAGTGATCTCATATATCCTTTCTAATGGGACTTAGTGGAGGTAGTGTGGTGGGTAGCCAAACTGTTAGGCTTTGGAGAGTTCCCTCTTACATAGCTGCTGCTTACAGATGGAACAGTAACTCCTGCAGCCACATCCAACAAGCTTTCACTGAGTGTACTAGTGGTTCTGCCGCTACAAATGGCAATGGGGAGACTGGGAGACAGGAGTCATGGAAATATATTTTGCTCATGGCATCTCCTCGCTGCCTAAGAGTCCTTCCAGGCATTAGGTGCTTCTTTAACTGTTGGGCATTGCCCTCCTCAGCGGACCAGCTAGCCTTCTCAGCTCCTACCCCTAGGCACTATTTGCTGATATTTTTCTGTGGGGGCAGCAGCAGTAGGTAGAAATGCTCAGGTGTGTCAGAGGTACCCCAGAGGGAATGCCTTTTCCTTGTTGGGCCTCATAAGATGTCACACACTGCAATGTCATTTAGAGGCTTAGAAAAATCTGCCTGGCCCATAAAGCTTTACCAGCTCAGGGTTTCCTAGGTGTATCCGGTACAAGAGGTTCAAAATTTATTTTTCATAATTCACCAAACACATGAGCAATTTCTGGAATTGAACAGTTCTTTTCGGTCTTTTACTCTTTATAAATTTATGAGTGAGTTTGTGGCCTGTCACTAACAAGTGTCTAAATTAATAAGCTGATATGTATTGCAACACTCTCTAGGGCAACCTTCCTTCAAGTTTAGAGTCTAGCAACCTGCTTTGTGTCATACTGTAGATTCTCCCTTAGCAAAGTCCTGAATTTTCAGCCTGCTTTTCTGTGGTAATTTACAAGAAGTCAGCTTCTCATTCCATGTCATCAATTAATATTAAATGCAGAAAAAATAATAATCACTGTCTTCTAGCACTGAACAAGAAGATTAATCTCTTCTTTTAATGGAATTCTGGAAAGATGGGAGTTTTTTTGCTTATAGAATCTTTACAAAGAGAGCAAAGACACCACCATTTCATTACATACAGGTTGTGGTCAAAGTCTGTAAACTCCATAGCTGCCCAATGCTGAGCCGGGAGCCTTGGGTATCCATGTGTGTGTACAGAGCTGTGTATGTGCTCACCACGTCCAGCACGGCCAACTGAACAATATAGCAGCAGTGTAGGAAGTCTCATTTCCCGTGCCACTGCTGGGCCCATAGAACAGCGTCGTGGCTGCCCAGAGACTGCAGGTTTTCCAGGCACAAGAGGCGGGAGCTGTGCCCTGTACAAAGAGGCTAGCTCAGGCTAGTTTTCATACTATTCTCATCTCTTCCTGCCCACCCAAGACATTTCTATGAGCCTGTGGTCAAAGAAATGCCTAATCTTGCTAAGATAAGAAGCAACAAAGAACCAGGAATTGTATTGTTAGCTCATTGTGTAAATGTGCTTTTTACCTCCCAAAGAGCTCCCTGATCCTTGCCTGAAAACAGGTAAGTTTCCCACCCCTCCCACCCCCACATGCACCAAGCTGGTCTGTGAAACAGCGTGAGGTGGTGCACATTTGTCTTATCTGCACTGGGAGACTTATGTATTGTGGGTTTAACTGGGCCTATGAAGAGAACAGCATGTGACTAGATATAGTCACAAAAGTATATCAGGCTATTAGTTATTTAAAAATGGTCAAAAAGATAAAAAATCAATTTGAGGGAGGAGGATTGTGGACAGGAATAATGGAGTAAGCACTGCAATACACCCATCTTCTCTGCATTTAACTGTTCAGTCACCACATCTCTAGAAGGGAAGCGTACTTTAAATGAGACCTTCAGCTGGCATAAATCAATAAGCATCTCTGAAATCAGTGATTTCAAATGTATGCATCAGCTAAGCACCATGCTGCAGAGTTTTCATCGTTTCTTGAAGACCAAATGAGTATGATCGCTGCATATTATACAAGGATTATTTAGTAGGCAAAGGCTAGCTCTCTTGCTAAGCAGGAACCTATTACAGAAGGAATGCATTCATATACAGCAGTAAAGTGCCTGCAGTTCTGAATAAATATAAAGAAAGGTACAAAATCACGGAAAATAATATTTCTGTGAAACCTAAAAGTAAGCCTGAGCTTAACAATTACTGTACTCATTCTATGAAACAGAAGAACTATATATGTGTGCGAGAGAGAGAGAAACAGAGGGAGATAGAGAAACACAGACAGAGAGATGGAAAAGGAGAAAAACATTTAGGATGCATGCTGCAAAAAAGTATTTTGGACAGGAGTAAAAATAAAGATCAGAGTTCAAATTAAACTGCCGCATGGTCTCTGTATGTGATCTACCTGTTATATATTTATTGTTTCTTGGCTATTGAAAAATGATCGTTATCACTTCTATTTTCACCTGACTTTCAGAAAAAAAAAAAAAAAAAAAGGAAAAAAAATGCATTTTATCTTTTGCATTATCTTAATAGGCTAGGTTATATACTGTACATAGTTAAACACACAACGATGAAACATTCATATAGGCTGCTCTCATTTCCCAGCTTGTCGTTTTTAAACAGAACAGTTAGGTGTGCCAGAATCCTTTTCTTTTCTCCTTTGGCAAGAGGGCAAGCAAACAGTCATTTCAGAAACTGGTGCCAGTGCCACCTATGAGTCAGCGTGATGTATTTAATGCTCCATTTGTTAGAGGCTAAGTACATTACCCCTACAGTGCCCTAACCTCGAATGGCTCGGTGCCAAGGTGCCCAAGTCTGGTCCTGAACCTGAATTACTACTCCACATTTTACTGTAGTGTCAGTTGTCTCTAACACATACATTACATCTAGGCATCCGAGTGCATCATTTTATCATTAAAGTCTGGTATTATGGAATGTACCTTTTTCAGAATATTTCTCATTTCCCTATAATGCATCAAAAAAGGGAATGAAAAATTAGACATGAATTTGAAGTGCAAGAATTTTATGTTTTCATCATTTTGTACTAAAACTGGAGTAAAAATATAGGTGTTTGTAATATGGTGCACGGATCTGACATATAGCGCTTGATGTTCAGGGTTAAATTTAAATCTACATTGCCTGGTTACCAATCTCTGCAGTTGCACCCAGGCAGGACTAGGAAAGATTGATGATTGTGATTGTGAGATTAATCCTGTAATGTTTACAAGACTCCTGAGCTGAAACCTGGTTGGTCATATCATGCTATCCAGAGAAGGCCGCTTGGCTTGCCAGGGTAATTTCTTCTGATGCAGTAAATAACTAGGCATAATGAAAATACTCTGATGTATTCTACTGCCTGATTGATGCTCTGCATGCGATACGGCAAAGCAGTGCACTTCCTATCACAAATTTACATATACAAACCAGCAGAAGAAGCATGATAATGTCAGCATCCTCCAGAAGCCCTAGGATGCTACACAATTTTATAGCAGTTATGAATTACTGTTGACCTTTCTGGCCTCTTATACCAGTATGCTAGACTCAAGCATATTGAAAGTCATCAGTCTGAAGCAGTCATTCTTTACATAATTATGGCTATTTGTGTGTGGGAGGATAGTGTTTCTTTTATTGTTAAAAATTAGCATTAAAGAATATCACTGCTGTAATTCAATAGCCAATCTGTTTTAAGCATATATTTTAATAGAAACAGAGAAAAAGATGATTTGAATTTTGCAAACTATTTTTATAATCTAAACAATACCAAAACACAGACTTTTACAATTCAGGAATTAATGAAAGAGTATAGC